>UXGD01000977.1:0-42124 GCA_900474315.1 Torymus auratus
CTAGACTAGCTCCAGCATATGTACATACATACCTATTCTAATAGTTTTTATAAAAATGATTCTAATATGATTTTCAACATGAATTATATTTCCATAGAACATATGACTATATAGAAAATAAAATAATAATATTTATTATTTATTATTATAAAATCTCAGGGTTTTTGGAAAGAACTCGGTAAACTTGGATTGCTGGGTGTAACTGCGAAAGAAGAATACGGGGGCACCGAACTGAGCAGAGCGTCTGGATCCATTGCGCTCAGTTACGGCGCTCACTCGAATCTCTGCGTCAACCAAATTCACCGAAATGGTACTGAGGAGCAGAAAAACAAATATTTACCAAAAGTATATTTATTATCATTTTATAGCACAAAATGAGCAATGCGTTAAAAAAAGCTAATAACAAACTCTGAATTTAAAGCTATTGGCGAATTTCAGCTGATACAAGTAAGTCTTTTTATATAATGTAGTTAATTAATTGGTTTGTTAAGGCGAATATTTTCAATTTTATCAAATACTAATTTCACTAATGTGTATTATATTTATATTTCTACTCAGGGAAAAATGGCAGACATGTATACTAAATTGTGTGCAAGCCGAAGCTATCTTTATTCAGTTGCGAGAGCTTGTGATGCCGGTCACGTCAGCAGGAAAGACTGTGCAGCTGTAATTTTATATTGCGCCGAAAATGCTACGAAACTGGCTCTTAATGCTATTCAAATTCTTGGTAATTATTCAATAAAAATTGAGATTTTACAAACACTTTTAAAGATCATTGTTGTTAAAAAATTTGTTTATTTTTCAAGGAGGTAACGGATTCATCAATGATTATCCCACGGGACAGCTTTTGAGAGACGCTAAAGTATATGAAATTGGAGCAGGAACAAGCGAGATTCGAAGGATGGTCATAGGTCGTGCATTAAATGAAGAATACTCATAAAGTACTTTGATATTCCTATACGTATAAAGAAATCATGTTATGTTATTAACTGTTAATTTATTTTTATATATATTTTGTTAATAAAAAAGAATTTTTAATTCGAAACTAATATAATTCTTGACTTGTTAACAACTTGAAACACAGTTTACGAGAATACAGAAGAAAAGAGTTAAGATTAATCAAATATTAGAAAACGCTTCGAATAGTGCAAGGACACGTATACAGATTAAATTCCAATATAAAAGCCATTGCCGATTCATTTGAAGAGTTGACCGATAAACTTGAATTTTCATGAATAAAATAACTATTCTAAAATTGAATCCATAGCTATGAGAACATAAAATAAAGCTAGACGTAGAATAAACAAAAATAATCATTGAAAATTTTATTGTAACAATAATAAAACTATATTGTTGCAGTTTAATTATTGTCTTGAGTCAATAAGATAACTGCCATCACAGTAAAAGCATCACATATGTTCCGCTTGAACCCGCATTCGAATCAGTCCAAGCCGCACGCTGTATTTTGCCGGACTCAACTACACGAAAATATTGAATGGCTGGAAAAGAAAGAAAGGAAAGATAGATAAAATTGCCGCACCGATTGTTCAAGAGGTCGTTTGGTCCTCGAGAAGAGTGGCGTGGAAATCTCGAAGGTCGAGCAGTGTTTGACGAGAGGCTTGAAGATAATCACGACACACCGATTACCGTCAAGAGCGCCGTGATTATCTACTCGGTGAGCTGCAGAGGTGACAAAGCGATTGTTACCGCTTGGACGCCTTATCGATAGTGTCCATCCTTCAGCATTGAAAACAAATATTTTTCACGCGTATAATCGCGTGAAATCCTAAACAACAATAGAGCGGATGAAAACAAAGGCGCATTACGTGTCTTTGTGTAAGTTTTCTGCTATACGAACAAATATTTTATATGGTGTAGCGGAAGGTATAGCTATTTTTTAATTATCAATGTTTAGTTTTCAATAATGGTTCAATAATTCAATAATTCAATAATAGTTTTAAATATATACTTAATATATTTATAGCAAGATTTATTTTAAATTAAATAAAAATTTAAAAAATTGACAGACAATTAGTTTCTGAGTATTTCTATTCCCAGTTAGCACGAAAAGTTTCGGCAACGTTGCTTTTTTGCTAAAATTAAGTTGCAGGAATCTGTAGAGAACCACTCGGTAGCTTCCAAGCAACGTTTCTAAAACAATATTATTGAAACGAGTCGTCTAAATAATATCGTTTTAGAAGCGTTGCTTGGAAGCTACCGAGTGGTTCTCTACAGATTCCTGCAACTTAATTTTAGCAACATAAAGCAGACATTTCTACGTTTCTACAAGTTTTGAAAACTTCTGCAAAACTTTTCAGGAAACATTTCATGGTTTCAAGAAATTGGTTGCAGCAACGTTGCCATAACTTTGTGCTACCTGGATTTACACAATATATAGAAATGTAGATAAAATTTGTTTTTTCAATAAATTAATTAAAGGCTATATAAAACTATTCATTCTCAATTGTAAACAACTATACTCGTTGCTCGGTTATCCAACTTTGTTGAAATACGGTAAAACATCCAAAGGAGCGGAATAATCCTTCAACAATATTGGACCTGTGTAGATGATTTGAGATTTGGCATCTTTCCACTTGCCAGCCGGCAGATAAATATCTCTAGCGGTAGCATTTTCCTCGATAACAGGAGCGACCAAAACTTCTTCTCCAAGCAAGTATTCTGTACACGAAATAATCAAGTAAAATAATATTCGATGCATTCTTACAACATATTTTTACAATATGTTACAGGCATTGTATGTATCTCACCGTCATTAACTTTATGAGCGTAGGTGTTTGTCGGATCGACCCACCAAATTGGCGCGTTCAGCGGAGCTCCTGTCTCCACGGCTTTCTTCATAAGTTTCACGATCGTCGGCGATACCTGCGCGTGCAGATCTGTAAATTTCTTCGATATGGCTACGGTCTGAAACAAAAGAAACAACAACTCTGTAACATACATATCAATTACTCACATTCCTCCAAATTAAAAATCAAAGTTTTACCTCATTATCAAAGTCCCAGGGTACGAACGAGTACTGTAACGAGGGCATAAAGACGTTCGCCTGCAGCCACCTGATAAACATGTTCTTCGGTGGTAGCTCGGTCTCGTTGAGCTTACCATCCACATAGCCATTGCCCCCAATCATATCAGGCAGCACGAAGACGTAACCATTGAGGTTCATCTGAATGAGGGTGGTGATGAGGGTAGGCAGACCATTGTTCCAGGTCCAGCGGGTATCCTTGTCGATCATGCGCACAAAGATGGGCAGCTTCTGGGTACGCCAGCCGACACGTGCCTCGATATTGTCGTCGAAGTGCTTCGCCAGGTTGCTCGTGTAATTGAGCGTGTAGATGGCAGGTTGGAGATCTTTAGGGCCCGTCAGCGCGGGCGATTGGGGTAAGAAGGATTCCTCGCCCGCATCGAACTTGAAGCTGTCGATGCCCAGGGCCTCGAGCTTCTTGAGGCGACCCACCCACCATTCGATGGCCTTCGGGTTCGTGAAGTCGACCGCGCCGGCGTCAGCGCCTGCGAATAGACTTGTAAATATAATGGTTTCTCGACTGCGCTTAATTTATGCTTCTATTTTGACGCATATATTATCTATATTCAAACCTCTATAATGAAATAAACAAACATACCTTGCCACCAGACAGTGTGCACTTCCCCTTTCGTATTCTTAATCAGGTAATTGTTCTTCAAAGCGTAGTCGTAAGCCTCCCCGTCGTTACAACCTTTATTAATAAACGGATGAATCCACAGTGTAACCCTAAACTTCTTCGCTTTCAGATCGTTCGTAAGCTTCTTGACATCCGGAAACTTCTTCGGATCAAATTTTGCCGAGCCGTAACACGTCTCCCAATTATCATCGATCTCCAGCTGACTGTTGTTAAAGCCATACTTGAGTATCTCATCGCCGAACTCCCTCACGACGGAATCGTTCACGAAGATCTTGTATCTGGCCCAGGTCGACCAGATGGGATGAGTGACCATCCGCTCGTTCGGATGTCCCGTGGGGTTGCCGAAGTGCGACTTGATCACGCGCTCGTGGGCCTGTCGTGGATTCGCGAACACGCCGATCTCGTAGCTCAGCGTGATCTTGTCGCGCTTGTGGTAGGGCGCTTTGTTCTTGGTGATGAGGCAGAGGTGATTCGCCAGGTAGTTGTTCTGGTCGAGGAAGAGAGGGTCGCGGTCGTCGGCGAAGATGTAGATGCCCTTGCTAGAGAGCCAGTAACGCTCGGCCAGCGCCATGTTGTTCGGGTGCGTCGGCACGTACGGCTCCTCCTCGTAATACATGTGCTGAATCGGCCAGTGTTGGTATCTGTCGATAAAATTTTTGAAAATTACTATACTTTTTTCAAAAATCCTCGAATCAACTATTATTAATTTGAATGTTAGTAATTGATCTGAAGGTGTATAATACTAGTGTATTTTTTTACCATTAAATAATTATAAATAACGAACATTACAAATTATAATTGTATATTTGAAATAACTTTGTAATTTGCAAAGTGTTTAGGTAATTCATTTTTGCCATACCTCAATTGAGGCCCACCGAACCACTCGGTGTCCGCGGCCAGTTTATAGCAGTCCGTTATTTGCCCATCAGGGTTATCGATCACTCGCGATATCTTGACAACTTCGCTTTTTGGATCCGTCACTATTTTCGTGTGCACTGTATTACCTACTTTAACACACGTCGTGAGGGTCTCGCAGTTCTCTTGGAGTACAGGTGTGCCCGAGAGTTTTGAGTCTCTCGTGAAAAGAACATTTTGTATGTTCGTACCATCTAAAAAAATGACATTTCTTATTTGTTACTTTATAAGTGATTAAGCTAAAATAATTTATAAAAGAGTTCACTTACCAGCTTTTCGGATGGTTAAACGAACTCGATTGCCTTTTAATTGTATGTCAACGTTACCAGTTTTAATTTGCTTCGTGACTGAATCGGCCGCTCTTATTTGATAAGAGTGCCCGTTACTGGCCAGTAAGGCCAGAAGAGCTAAAAAACATAAACACGATTATTAATTTCAATCTTTATAAAAACTACGTACCTACAGGTACCTTGGTAGAAAATTCACGATATTTTGCATTTAACGTTTTAATCAAATGGAAGCAATTTTAATAAGAATGAAAGTTAACTTTGAATTGGCACATAATTATTAAATAAAAGTTTACGAAAAAATAGGTTATTAATGCTTAGCATTGCTACCAGGGTAAACGTTAATTTAAATTATCTCACCACAAAGTGCAAGCACCTTCATTGTTCTAGTTGGAGCACTGACAATGACGGCTATCTGCTAGTGATTTATATAGATTCTGCATTTTTTCTCCCAGCTCTATCGGTTTTCAATGTCATCGCGATAGGAAAAGCCGATAATGCACTAAACAAAACACTTATTCCGCGTTCTCAGGGAGCCGATTCATACAAATATATGATACTGTATCGTGTTTATTTCTTAACTGCAGTTTTTACGGCTTAACTGAAAGTCACTCACTATTCACGTGTAATTAGACTTGACCGCTTTTGGATATTTGATTTGATCCTCCAAAAAACCCTAGAGCGCGATAAAAATTATATGAAAAGACGCAAGTTCTTCACGAATATGTCGCCATTTAAAAATTTTTTTTACTGGGACAGCGGTAATTCAGTAAATTTACTGTTTATAAACATTCGCTTTTAACACGTGATCGCGCAAAATGCTTTTATGCGGCATTAAACTCTCAAATTTATATTTAAATACGAAATGAAATATCCGAATTACTCGCAATTTCGCGTGTGTACGCCAAGAACGCGATGTATACGTCCCGCATTGGCGCGGAAAAATGGAGCGGATAATTGATCCCGCGCATTAATCGATGTATTATATTATTACTGTTTACAGGGGCAAATGGCCCGGCACAGCAAAAAATGTTTTTGTATAAATATACTACAAATTTGTAAAATTACGCCTATTTTCCACCTAAAAAATAGGGTAAATTTACGCCTCAGAACAGTAAAATTACAAATTTTAGTAATTTTACAACGCTGGTTCTAAAATCACTACTCTGAAGGTTGGTTATTTTGGTTTACTGTACCTTCAGCGTAGGAATTTTACACCTAGCGAAAATACGATTGGTGTTGGAAAAGTACAACCGTCGTGTAAAATCTAACCCGTCCGTTGCTGTTGAGATCTCGAAAAATTACTGCTCAAAGCGTAAATTTACATTTTTGTTGTAAAATGGCTACCTTCAGAGTTGGTTATTCTGGTTATTCTATAATTCACTACACTCATAGTACAGTAATTTTACGAAAAAATGTTTTACTGTGCGGGTTCTAGGAAATACCTGCGGCGCCAAAAATTAAACGCGACAGTCAATTAAAGTACTTACGCGCAACGAAAAAATAAAATACGTGCACAATTCTTTCCGCATTATACTGCACATATTACACAATGTATACACATTGCTCTGCCGCAAGCGCATTATTATTAAAAAAACAGCTACTTTTACGCGAATGCTTTTATCATATTTTACAATTTCATCGTCATTGCTGGGTACAAAATGAAAAAAAACCTTGCTTCCACAGCACAGTGCGCGAAAAAAGCGTCCGCGTGAATCATAAAACGATAATCCGCGGGCGTACATGCGCCATTATTCCGCGAATATTTCACCGCGCGCGCTGTGCTCGCCGGGGGCAGTAAACAGCGCATTACCGGGGCAACAACAAATATTTACGAGAATTAGCTCGAGTGTATACGCGCGGGACGAGTAATGGACCGCCGCCGCTGCTGCTGCTGTTGCATTAGCTTATAACAAAATGCGAGCTATATGGCTATAGCGGGCGCCCGCGATCAATACAGATTTTCGCCGGGCATGATTGTTTGATTGGTTTATCAACATTTTGATAACTCGAATGTACGAGCGAATTCGTGCGTTCTCGCAAATTTATGGAAGAGGGAGAGTGACAGTGTTTAATGCGGCGGGAAACTAATAATGACATATATACATACGCGCGTTCGGATGCGCGCGTTATGATGGTGTTTTAATATTCGGGAGTTGTGACGCGCGCGACTCTGGTGTCAGGCGCGGGCTTGCGATATCAAATGGAATTGTTGATAATGCGGAAAAGTATGTTCAAAAACGGAAATACTTATTGCTATATGATGCGTAAATATGTGGTTGTTTGATTAATGTTGTCATAATTATACAGTTGCAACGAGCGAAATCAAGTGGAAATTGTAAAAAAGATATATTCGAGGATATATGTAAAAATGTGCTTTTTGACATTCAAGTTTGTCCGAGCAATCGAAATAGCAGTACATTATTAGCATTTCTATAAAATTACAAATTTGTCAACATTGTATTTTTTATACATAACATCATATATTTTGACAATCCTAAACAATACAATACCAAAAACATTTTCACTTAATGCTAAACACGCAGCTATTTGTCATTCCATCCGAAAAATTGCTTCTCCCTCGGTCTTGCCTCTGCGCGACCACCGATGTTTACGAACACCATCTCTTAAAGCACTTAAACTCTCGAGCTATAATATATCTCCACCAAAAGAGGATTAACTTGTGAGATTTTTACTACCTGCGCGCCAAGTATTATTTACGGCGCAAGCGCACGCGCGGCGCACGCTCGCATTATATATAGGTAGGTACGCAGGGACGGGACGCACGCTCGCATTATATAGGTACGCGGGGACGCGACGCACGCTCGCATTATATAGAGGTACCTACGCAGGGATGTTGCTTGACCTTCGACGCGCGCGGCCTCTCAATATACCATTTTCCATTGTATAAATCGACGCCTACAACGAAGACTAGCACAACTCGCCTTTTCTTATGGAGATTAACACAGCGAAAACTGAGTTTTGCTAGTCTTCGTTGGGGGCGCCGAAATATCCGCTTATACGACGTTTGCACAGCTGTCGAACATCCGTCATAACAGCGAAGGAAAGCCTGCGCTTTCACTTTTACGAGGGGACGGGATCGCAGGGCTGCGCTGGGTCTAGCTAGACCCAGGTACCTATAGGTACCTCACGTGCATTTCACGTGAACGGCGAGTGTGATGCGCGGTGTCTCTCGCATTTTTTTGGAGCAAACCGCGTGTAAGTACAGGAAAATCGCATGTTTATCGGACGAGATTACGAGTAAGAAGGGTATGGGTATTGTATAATCGTTATCTTGAAATTGTTTAATTAATTATCGCGGGTGAGGTGGAGATTGTTGTTTTCCTTTTGCACAAAAAAAAAAAAGCGGTCGATAAGAGAAGTTTTAAATGGTTATCGATGTAAAAATGTAACTATTAATATTGTATACGTATATGAAGTACGTACACTTTTTCATCTAAGTAGGTATTACGAATCGAAAAAATCGTATAGAAACTGTAAACATGCCTTTCCGTTAAAATACACCAGATCGAAAAGCTATCTCTAAATTTGTAAACAATTATGAAAAAATAACAACTTCAACAAAGAGCGATTTACGTAGCAACATTTTCGAGATTTTACGGAACATCGAAAATTCGGCGCCATCGCTCAAAAATACAGAGAAACATTCTTCGACAGCGATAAAACATTCAGCGAAGTCTTTAGCAAAGCCGAGAGAGCAACGAGCGAGCGAGCGTAGCGCAAGAATTTCCTACCGAAATACAAAATTCATAAACGTCTCAAAGCCTCCACACACACACACACACATACACATGTATATATGGGAAAGCCGAAACTATATAGAGACACAACATCGATGAAAGCGCTCGGAGAGGCGGACTCTCTCTCTCTCGCCGGTACAGAGCGGCTTTTTGCCCACCCGCTCGCTCGCGCGCCTGCACAGCTTCGTGCATATTTTAGTCGATTTTAATGTGTCTCTCGCCGGCTTCCGAGAGCGAGAGAGAAACTCTCTACAGCAGTAGCTTCGCTGTCTCTCTCTTCGCTGACTATTGCCGTGATGCTCTAATCGGCTTACGCGTGGCGAACCACCCCCGGCGCCCGCACGCTAGGTAGCTCCTTTCCGGGATTCCGAGCTGCTTCCCCGCCGCGCGCGCGCGCAGGAACGTCCTCTCTCTCTCTCTCTCTCTCTTGCTCTCGTGGTACTCTGGATGATGATTATAAAGAAGCGTTTCTTTGCGGTCGTGATGTAGAGGCACTCAAGGATTCTCTGTCGCCTTGTCTTAGCCTCTTGTTTTTCGTTAAAATCTTGGGATTCGACGATTTTTATTGCGTACTGGCAAGATTTGATGGCGGGAGGATAAGCGCTGGAAAAAATGTCGAAGCGCGGGGTTTTGGATGGTTTATATATGGTTGATCAACGGGGTTTTGGTATTGAAAAATATGGGATCCCATAAGAGAATGAGTTTTTGGAAAGATATTTGATCGACAGCAGTGATCTAATTTGAACAAGTTTAGAAAGACAAGCCATCGGGCCTCTTTTTACGTATTTTAATCTCCAAGTATAAAAATTGATATGTATTAAAGTTAATCCAACACGCAGTTTACTGCGCGTTTACAATAAATGGCAAAATGATTTAATTCAACGAAAATATTAAATGGAAAAATACGCAGTCATTTCAATCTTTTATATAGAGTTTATTTACAGAGCTCTTAACATCACCCTCAAAACGCTCGCCTAAAGAAAGAGCCGCGCAGTAATCTACCATTAATATTCACGAGCTATCCGCTAATCCCAGTACCTACACTCATACAGCACACAGCTTGACCCACTTTAAAATCGTGAGGGCGCACAGACCGCGCATATCCTAAGCGCAATCCTTAAACGCACTCGTATCCCCATCATCACACACATCTCATATAATGTGACATACAGAGAGCGAGTGAGCCCTACCTTTTGAATTTGTTTGCCGAGTGCATGCGGGCACGCGACGGCGGCGACGATGGAAAAGGGCCGGTGCTGCCGCGCGCCGTGAGCCTCGCCGAAGGCCAGGATGTGCATTATTGGATAGAATTACATTAAACATCGGCCGCCGCTCTGCAACGCGATGGCTATTCGTGTCTACTCTATATGTCTCTCCCTCTCTCTCTGTTTTCCAATACCGACGCCGTGTGTGTGTATGTAGGTATATATGGATTTCGCCAGGGACGGGCCACAAGCGTGGATATGTCATTCCTACGGCGCTCGCGGCTCTCTCGCACGATTATAGGCGGCATGGCTGCGACGCGTAGGGCGGTATTCGATTACCACCGGTAAGGAAATTTATATGCGCGGATGCACCAAACTTGAGCTTGCGCGGAAAGAGTTGTTTGTGGAATTATTTTGAAAATTTCGTCTTTTTTAACAATTGTAAGCACGGAAAACAGTTTGATAAAACAATGTTTAGAAAAAATTTCATATAGAGTGCGATAATTTTTGGGCTTTAACAGTCTGTGGTAGTTTTGCAAGACAGTACGATAAGTTTGCATTTTTCTAGGAAGCTGCTGTTCTTAGCGTAAGGTGCATAAATGATGAAAAGGAGTGAGGATTTATGACGGTAAACAATAAGATTCGTGACAATATAATCAGTCGACACCAAGTGTATAATTAAAATTATTTCAACAATCCTTTTAGGCTCTTTGTACAAATAGTCACATGCGTATAAAAATTAACGTTTCGGCGATTATTTACAAATGTATTGAACTATTCTAGATATACTTATAACTATATTTAATACTAACTTCTTAACTGAAAGACTAAAATAATTTTTTGCCTGGTGCCCGGTCGTCGACCTTTGCTTTTTTCGTAGTTCTCGGCGTCTGAGAGCTCTGACTCGAAAACATTTTTCTTTTTCTCTGTAAAATAAAACCAATATATATATTTTTGTTTTTAAATATTTTTTAAGACCTTATAAAATTTTATTCTACCTGGTTTTTTTCTTTCGCCGGAGTATTATCATTTTCTTGCTCCGAATCCACTTGGGGCTCTTTCGACACTGACGGGCTCAAGTGTGCAAAAACAAATTTTCCTTTACGTCCGTTTTTGAACGGACGTTTACTTGTTTCTGGTAAGTTTTGTGCTATCCTAACTAACGTGGCATCTCCTCTTGCCAAAAATGAACCCTTCATATTGCCCTGAATTAAAAAGCAATCGATAAAATGTAAATATCATGTTGAATAATGGATAAATTTGTTGTATTTGTTAGTTACTTACAAATGACAAGCTTTTTGAGCTCATAAATGTTTTCTTCGCAGTTAAATTATTTGTAACTGTAATACTTTTAACGCCTACAGAATCGCTTTTAACTATTTTCTGTTCATTTACTGACGTTTTACTTGTAGAACGTACACTTACGACTTTAAGCCCTTTAATAAACTTTCCATCATCAAAATCGTGATCAATTTCTGTCTGTATAGTTTTCTGTAAAAATAAGTTATTTGTTGTCATTAAATAATTACCATACTTTATTACGATTATTGTTTTCATCCGATGAATGAAATTTTACCTCTTTTTCTTCAAGGAATTTCTGCTGTTCGTATCTTATCTTTCGCATTTGCAGCTCAGCCGTAGTGTCAACTTCCTCATCAATCGCATCGCCATCACCCTGCGTCCTAGGTTCCAATTCATCGTCTCCCATATCATCTAAAAATACAATACATTTCTATAGACACTTTGCAATCCCAATACCCGATATCAGTATTTTACGATTTTTTTCATTCTACAATAAATATTAGGCTTTGAACATATGGTATTTCCATCAATATTTTTTTTGTAAAAAAATATTTCAACAATAATTTTTAGAAAAAAACATCGCAAAATAAATAAAACTATACACACGGAACGTTATGTTACAGCATTTTCCGAATCATAGGGAAAGAATTTTTTGAGAAAATAAAATAAAAATTGTTTGTACAATTATTACTGTACACAAATATATCAAATTCTAAATAAATCTACTTACCAATATTTTTCCACTTAAACTTTCTCTCGCGACCAGCGCCTTCGGAATGTAAATCTCCGTCATCGAAAAGAAGCTCTTGAAGCATCTTCACGTCCCTCTGATCTTCATCCATTATCTGCTTCATATGGATTTTATCCAACTGATCCTTCATTTTATTCTCATCGATATCTTCAGCGTCAGCTTCCTCGTACTCTAATTTGTCCAGGTCGTGCTCGTCTTCGTCCGCCGAGTCCCAGTCGCTCTCGCTTAGTTCGGCTTCGTTTTCGAGATAATTGGCCGCCACTTTTTTAATATCTTTTTTCGACACTGGCACTTCGTTCTCCTCAGAGTCGTAATCGACGAACAACTCTTCGTCTTCCTCCTCTTCAACCTCACTTTCTTCCTCATCGGAGAATTCTTTGGGATTATCGTCCTCGTCGTCCGATAAATTGAGCTTTTGTACTTTTTTCTTTTTCAAAACCTTTTTCTTTGGTCGCGCAGATTTCTCTTTTCCATCTTCGTCTTCGTCGGAAGAAAAGGTTATTCGTAAATTTGACCTGGTTAATTTAGGTTCTTCTTTAGCAGATTCCTGCTTTAAAGACGTTTCGGGTTTTTTTGTTTTCTGTTTTTGCGGAGACTTAAAAAAATGATAAATTAAATTATAATTACAAGTTGTTATTAATAATAAAATTATTTTATAATTTCTATTGTTATTTTATTCACCTTTTTAGTTGGAGAATCGGTCTCATCATCAAGTGTAAGTCTGAAGTCTTGTGAAGTTTCATTTTGAATATGAGGTAATTGATCTTTTCTGGATTCTTTTATATTTTGTGATTGCGAAACGAAAGGCCCTGAGCATAAATCCATCAACTGAGTTTTTGAGACTTCGTCTTTTTTCGGTTGATTTGGTATAACTGTAAGCTTTGACGCCTTCTGTAACCATGCATCCATGGGATTCTTTTTAGGGACAGTATTAGTTTTACTAATAGTAGTAGTAGTAGTAGTAGTAGTAGTAGTAGTAGTAGTAGTAGTAGTATTAGTAGTAGTATTTGTAGTTGTGGTAACAGCTGAAAACTGATCAGGACTCTTGGAGTCACTACTAAACATTGAGTCGGCACTTCTATTCGTTGAGGAAGACGTCTTAGCTGGACTATTTTTAGAATCTTCGTCATCATCGAGAGTTAACGTTATGTCTTGCGACGTCTCATCGTCAATTGTTAAATGTGGACTTATCGGTTCGGGTTTTTTAGGTTTTCCAGTTTGAGTTATGAAATTTCCCGAACATATGTCCCTTATTTGAGAATCCGTGACTCCACTTTCAGTATTACCAGGATGCTTGAATTTTTCTGATTCAAGCTTATTGGCTTCGTCCACTTGTGTACCGAACGCACCCGAGCATATATCTTTCAACTGAGTGTCAGTAACACCATTTTTCGATGCGCCAACTTGAGTCGCAAACGCCCCGGAGCATATATTTATTATTTGAGAATCAGTGACATCACTTTGTGTGTTTATACTGGGTGGCCGAGAGCTCTGGGTTTCCGTAAATCTCCCTGAACAGACTTCTAGAATTTCGGAATCGTGCACTGATTCTGGAGCATCATCGAAAAGTTTTTTCTGGAGACTGTTCATCTTCTCCATATTGCAATTGCTCTGTGATCTACAAAATGAAACCAATTCTTATTAAAAGAAAACCGTAAAAATTAAATAGGTGAAGAATAATATTATCATTCTTATATACCTGCTGTCAGCAGCAGGGCTATTTTCTGCCGAACTCGAGTTGAGATTGCCAAAATTAAAAGTAGTCGTCTTGGAAGCGGATTTTTTTGCTGAATCCAACGAGGTATTTAGCGCAGTGAGTTGCGCGACCGGAGAAATCATGCTAAGTATATTAGCGGGCTTTAACAGCGGTGTTTTGCAAGCTTGACTGCGCGAGTCGGAGTAGCAGCGATCGCGAGGCTGGAAAGGAGGAATATCATCCGGGTCACTGGCAGAACCTTTACTCACTTGCAAGGGAAAATTTGCATCGTTACTCTGACTTGACTCTTCTTCCTCGTCTACTGGCCGTTTAATACGCTTAAGTATTTTGGGTTTGTACTAAAAATGATACATAATTTTAGAATATTTTTTTATCTGCAAATTTAACAATACTTTTTCTATTACTTACAGTTTCTTTTTCTTCCTCTTGTTCTATCTCTGTATTTTCATCTTCTTCTTCCGTCTCTTCCTCTTCTTCATCCTCCTCTTGCTTTTCGTCTTCATCATTATCATTTTCAACTGCTCCAATATCTTCATCATCATCATTGTCACTTTCCTCAGCCTCTTCGTCGCCAAAATCACACGTTTTTCTTCGACTTTCAACAATAGGCATATCATCCTCTTCAGGTTCACTTTCAGCACTTTCTTCATCATCAAGTTCTTCCTCTTCATCAGGCAAATCTTTATAAAAATCGTCATCTTTGTCCTTTGTTGTTTCGATCTCTTCATCTTCATTTTCATTTTCCTCCTTTTGCCTCCACTCTTCATCTCTCACAATAGCAATTTTGCGTTTCAAGTCCTCTCTCAGTATTTTTAGTTTTTCACCTGGCTTTCGCTCTTTCCTAGGATCATCCTCAATTATATCCTTCTTAAACGGAATAATTTCTTCAACGACTTTAATGTCATCACCAACACCTTCAGTACGTATAACTTTAACTTCAGAAACCGTATCAGCTCTGGGCCTATGCACCACAGCGTGACGTATAAATCGCTCCTGGAGTTTTGTCACGCCCTCTTTGATCTGCTCCGAACTCGTGAAATCGATTACTGAACCAGGTGAGGCTTTAATTGTAGGTTTTGCTTTTAAGACATTAGCTAAAATTTGTTTTTTCAAACTAGGTCTCTCTACTGGTTCATCTAATTCTGGAAGTCGACCAAAATCTTCTCGCAATACATTATGATCTATAATTTCATCTTCTTCAAGGGATTCTTTAGCTAACTTTAAAATTGGATCAGATTCTCCAGAATTTTCTATTAATTTAGATTCATCAAGTACTATACTTGTCTTTATAAGATCTTTATTACTAATAATAGGAGTTTCAGATATCATTATACTTTCTTGATCCTTGTTTTGATTGGTTACATCATTACTTTTGTTTAAATCCATTGTCTTTTTATCATCGCTGATATCAAAATCACTTTCAGATAATTTTAAAACAATTTCTTCAGTACTATCATTGAGAACAGTCTTGTTTTCAGATGATTCTATAACTTTCTCAGAATTTTCTGATGGCTTTTTACTATCTCCAACTTGTTCCTTTGAAATAGATTTATCATTTTCATTGGTATCAATATCCATATCTACTTCCATTTCTTCGATACCATCTCCAAATAATTTTCGAGGGACACTAGATTCTCTTAATCCAGTTTTAACTTCCCTATTTTTCTTTTTTAAAGTTACAGTGTTAGGATCTGAGTTTTCATCTTCGTCAAGGCATCCTTTAGATGTGTCTACATTATCTGTTTCTTCCATATCATTTGCATCTTCCATGAACAATTTCCTTGGTACTCCAAAATCTGCTGATCGACGTTGCAAAACTTCTCTTTTATTATGAATTTCCTGAATATGATCTTGAGATAATTTTTGTGTATCAGCAATATTAATTGCTTCAGTTTTTTTTTCATTCTCATTTAAATGTTGGTCCTCAGTATTTATTTGATCTACTTCCATTGGTTCATCTTCGTTATCTTCTTCAGAATCAGAGGATTTATAAAACAATTCAGCCTCTTTTTCTTTCTCTTCCACTACTTTACTGTAAATTAATAAGTTAATAAAGCAATAAAAAATAGAAATACCATAATATATTATAACAAAATAATTACCTAATAAATTCAGGAAACATTTTTACTTTTTCAGCACATGTTAAATTTTTAGGAATTGATGATGTCATTTTTTTCCTATTTAAAAATTCTTCCAATGTACGTTGCTTAGGTCTGTGATATGGAAGTGATAAATGAGATTCTCTGATTAACCTTTGAGTCTCACTATGAATTTGTTGCATTGCTATATCTTTAGAAGCCCTAGCAGAGCCCTGTTAATCAAATCAAATTACATACATTAAATCTAATGATAAATAATAAAAAAATAAAGATCAAATTTTGTTCTACCGTTCTTTTCTTTTCAGATTTCTGTTTTTTATTTTTAGCCTTTCCAGTATTATCTATTCCCCCTGAAGAAATGTTACCTTCTTTTTGAGAACCATTATCACTACCACTTTCAGAATCTGAATCAACTACATTACTTATCTTATTAGATTTCTGTAAAAATAGTTTATTTATAGCTGTGTTAAGAATACAATTTTAAATTACATTAATAAAATATGCTTACATGAGGTGGTCTAAAGTCTTTATTCTCCCTGTCACTATCATTATCCTCACCAGATTTATTTTCTTTATCTTTCTCACATTCTTCATCAGAATCACTATCAATCAATTGCATTTTATTCTTAACTTTTGACTTTTTTTTATTTAGTTTTTGTTTTGAAGATTGTACACTTTGAGATATTGATGAATCTGAGTCAGTGTCCTTTTCTTTATTATTAATTTTATGAGGCAGTACCATGTCATCTTCTGAATCTGAATCAACTATTGCAAAGTATTTCTTTGGCTTTTGATTTTCATTTTGTTTTTCAGGTGTACTCTTTTTACTAGATCTTGAGTTATTTTCATTATCAGATTTATCATTTAGATGAGAATTGTCATCTTCTGTTAAGTTAGTATTGGCACTTTGACTTCTTTTAAAAGTACTTTCTTCATCAGATCTATCATCAACAGATTGACTATTTTTTGTTGTTGATTTTGAACGTGAACTTGTAATAGTTGACTGAGAATTTTCATCATCTGTCAAATTAGTACTAATACTCTGACTTCTTTTGAATGTACTTTCAGCGTCACTTTGCTTTTGAGGAGAACTTGTTTTACTAACAGAACTGAAACTAGATCTTGAATTATTTTCATCATCTGATCTATTGTTTTTTTGGTTACTGGCTTTAATAGTTGATGTTGAACTTGATGTAGATGAACGAGAATCTTCATCATTGTTACAAAAATTTTGACTGCTTTTTAATGTAGTACTAGATTTACAACTAGATTTGGAAGAGTAACTACTAGCTTTGCTTTCTTGAGAACACTTGCTATCTAGAGAAAGATTACTCTGTTTTTGAGATTGATGATCTTCTATCTCGGCAGCTGAATTCTTCGCACTCAAATGTTCAATGGATTTCTGTGTGCTGGAAGCATTTTCTTCATCCTTCTCATTAGCGGAATCAGAAACGTCACTACTCTTACCCATTAGAATGCCACTGTCAGCGGACGAATTTTCTTTTGCAAGAAGGCTGACCTCAATATTTTCATCAGGTAAAGCATAAAGTGCTTCTGTCATTATTTTTGAGTGCATTTCGCTGACGATATTTTCCGTTACGACCTTTTCACTTTCTTCGGTAATGACTTGCATTCCTACTGTTGACATTTTAATATTTATAATATTATACACCTTATTAAAACTACTTAATTAAATATCAAAATTATGAATGTGCAGAGGCATCTTCTCGCGCCTTATTTACACGTAAAACTGAGCTCAGACGTGTTTATTCGCGCCAAATTCCATCCAATGTTGCCACAATATAGGGAGAAGTATGTTCGTTTGTAGTGATTTTAGAGCTACGATATAGTACTCTAGGTCTTTTCATTTAGTTATGCCCGTGATCATAAGTGGATCGTAATACAAAATTCTAGTCTAGTAGAAAAGTCTTGTAACTGCTTGTAAATTAAAATTTTTCTATAATTTTTTATAATTTATGAAACATAAGTAATTGCAATAGAACTAGTACTAACTTTTAGCAAAAATACTTAAAACTTAAGTATTTAATAAATATTTTTATTTTCATCAATATTTCTGTTTGAATTCTTATGTTGGCAATGGCCACATAGTTATATTTGTTTTACGCTTGCGCACAGATCGATCTTTTCAATCGGGTCTCGGATGCGCATTTCCAGTATTTCCACTATTTTCAACATTTCTATTCTATACGAGTCCGAGGCGTTCTCGTAACAGAAGTGTTAGGTTATGTCGTGAAGCAAAAACAGTGGTGTTATTAATTAAATGTTGAGCACTGTCTTGTAAATTGTATATATAAAATAAGTTTAAAGTTGTAAACTTAATTAACTACTTTTTCACTACAAAAATGACGAAAGGTAAGATTTACAGAAGCCGGAAATCAACTCGAAAAAACAAATATTTAATGGCGACTGTACTTATTTAACACTCAATAACTGTTTTATTTAATTAAACATATACTGATATTCTTTTTTACTTGTTTCTGTTGCTGAAATTATTAAAATTTATTCATTTTTAGTTGATGAAAATTCAAGGAAAAAAACTGGAGAAACAAATGATACAGAAAAGAAAAGTTCACTTGAAGCTGGGCCTGACCCTACAGCTCCTATTACTCGCAAAGGAGTTTTAACATCTTTTCTTACTGGTAAACCCATGGAAATTCCAGAACAAGATGTTGTACGTATACACACTCTATAGTTTATATATTTACACAACAAAATCTTATAATACATATTCATAACAACTTCTTTTTTTTCAGCTGGGGAAGTGTAGGTTTGTTTCTGAATTTGAGAAGCTTAATCGTATCGGAGAAGGTACATATGGTATAGTATATCGAGCTAGAGATACCAAAAGTGATAAAGTAGTAGCACTAAAGAAAGTACGAATGGAACATGAAAAAGATGGCCTACCTGTTAGTGGATTACGAGAAATCAGTGTTCTTTTGTCCTGTAGACATGAGAATATAGTTCACTTAAAAGAGGTAGTTGTAGGGAGAAGTTTAGAAAGCATATTCCTAGCTATGGAATATTGCGAACAAGACCTTGCCAGTTTACTTGACAATATGCAAGCTCCATTTTCAGAAAGTCAAGTCAAATGTATCATGTTACAAGTTTTAAAGGGTCTGAGATATCTCCATCACAATTTTATAGTTCATAGAGATTTAAAAGTATCAAATTTACTCATGACCGATAAAGGGTGTGTGAAAATAGCAGATTTTGGTTTAGCTAGATGGTTTGGTTTACCATTAAAACCAATGACCCCAAGAGTTGTAACACTTTGGTATAGAGCTCCAGAACTTCTTCTACAGGCTAAAACACAAACAACTTCAGTAGATATGTGGGCTGCTGGATGTATTTTAGGTAACTATGTGAAAACATGCTTTAAAACTTAAAAATGAAATATATTCCTGTAATAAATTATTGTTGGTTTTTAGGAGAACTTTTAGGACACAGACCTCTATTACCTGGACGGTCTGAAATACAACAATTAGAATTAATTGTTGATCTACTAGGCACTCCTAGTGAAGCGATATGGCCTGAATTCAATGCATTACCTGCTTTACAAAATTTCACGCTTAAGCAACAACCGTACAACAATCTAAAGCAAAGATTCCCTTGGTTAAGTGCTGCTGGTCTTCGATTATTAAATTTCCTCTTCATGTACGACCCAAAAAAAAGAGCTACAGCAGAAGAATGTTTACAGAGCAGTTACTTCAAAGAGGCACCTCTCCGTAAGTATTTTAACATTTAACATTTTATTGTCTCATTCAAGTAACCGCATAGGTATAGACTAATAGAATGTAATCTTTTTCAGCTTGTGATCCAAAATTGATGCCAACATTCCCACAACATAGAAATATGAAGAAAACAGCAACAAAAGAAGTCCGAGAACAAGAAGCTACTGTCACAGATCAAACGAGTAATTTACCAGCGATATCGGATCTCGTAAGTTTCAAATCAATAAGACAGGGATGAATAATGTTTTTCAATTATTTTTATTAAATTAAAGTTACACAATATTTATATAGTTAAAGTAAAATAACAATAATTCTGCAGTCTTTTTTCTTATTGTAAGTTTGAAAGTCTGAAATAGTTCTTTATTATTTCAGCTTGGATCCCTAGTCAAGAAACGACGTGTGGAATGAATACTTCTGTGAGTGTTAAGAATGCACGAGTATGCTAATTTAGGAATCATGAACCATAATATTTTTCTTAACTTAAAATACACACTAAGATGAGACTCAGATTTATATGAAAAACATGAATAATTTTGACGAATTCTAACTACAAACAGTGTCGCTATGTATAAAAAAAGACTTTTACTAGACAGAAAATACATATATAATTCTTAATAATGCTTATGAGACTTTTTTCAATTTAGAATTTCTTTCCTTGTGCCTCGTAGCGCTTCCTGAATTCGCCCTTGGGATCATACTTCTTCACCAGTCGTTCCCAGTCACCTGGTCGCTTGCTCATCAAGTGATTGATGACTTTCTCGGCCGTCTCCTTTTGCTTTCCGTTACATTTTGTGCATCCGGTTGTCAGTGCGTCAGGGAGGGTTTCTGAAATAAGTGAAACAATCGATTATTTTTTATAATGAAATTTAATTTTAATTTAAACGCATCGTTAATATAAGCAAACATATACTTAATACATGTTTCCATGTATTAACATTAGCATGAAGATGAATTAATTAATAATCCAACCAATTCATAAAAAAGATTCGCGTTATACCTACTTATTACGTAAAAGAATCTCAAAGTCGTAATTAAGTAAACCAGTTCGCGCACGAGGTATACATGTACAACTGGCTCACCGGCCCGACGAAATTTCAAAACATATCAGTGCGGTACTACTCAAATGTATACCTATATGTTAGATCCAGGTCTTTTTCCTATAGCATGCCCGTATGCCGGTTTTTCGCGTTTCGCTTGGGGCGTAGGCGACGCGGATCTTACTTATACTACTTTGCCGAAGGATAACGACGACGACGAGTGCCGTAGCGTGAGTTTATTACTCAACACGAACACGCGCACACGGGTGCAAGTCGAACGTGAAAGTTCAAATTGTGGGCTTACGCAACGCCCACTACGCGCCAGCGCAAGACACACCGAGCGACAACGACAGCGGCGACGGTCGGTTATTTCTACGCTCGGCGGGAAAAGACAGAGAAAGTGTAATGAACTCGCGCGCGCGCGTGTCCGATGTATGGAAAAAAGCGCGGATGTGCATCGTGTTTTTCGTATATGTAGGAAGTAGCGCAAATTGCGCTGGGGTTTGTGGTATAAGCGTTTTTTTGCGGACTGACGCGTCGGGTTATTGCAATGATCCTTTTTAGCGATGATGGTTGGTGTGTGAGTGGTGCCGGTCTTTTTTTAACTTAATGTTTTGCTGATTCGTAATTTAATAAGTATGTCGCGCGATTGATTATTTGAAGTAATACTGTTGCTAACAGTCATGATACTTGAATTGCATAATATCTAGTGTATATAAAATCAAAACGGTTTGGTAAAAATTAATTAACATTTATAGGTCTATAGTGATATTTAATACAGTTTCAATGATTTTTGTATACGCAATTCAAAATGTAAAGACACTGGATAAAATCTATAGAAAATAGATAAAACTTGAAACTATTTTAAAATGAAGCTGAAGTTCAATTACGGTATCCTTCATATTTCTCTATTATAATAAGTTTAATTTTTTTAATTGACGAAATTTAACATAAAATATGAGTTTGAAGGCATTAAAAATAGCATTTAACGATGCCCAGTTACATTATAGCGAAATAATTTCTTGTTATTTAATTGGAAATTCAAATTCGCAAATCAATTCATTAAAAAACTCAGCAGTTATTTAACGCGGCCACTTAAATTTCTTCAACATTGACTCGTTTACTTCTTCCTATATCGACCGTACAGAATACAAATTATCTTTCAAATCAGAAGCATTACCGATTTTTAAAATTCTTTGAATTACAACTAAGCAGGTACAACTTGAATAGAAATATATAATTAATTAAAAAGAAGAAAAAACCTATCACTTACTCTTGAGCTCACGGCCCTCAGCGGTACAGGAGCCCTCGTCCAGCATACACTTGATGTAGTTGCCGAGCACGCGTCCATTCTGCAGTATTCTGTCCACGTCGACTCCGTCGTACTTGCTCGTGTATTCCACCCCCTCGACCGCCAGAACGGCAAAGCAGCACAACAACGCGACGCAGGCCTTCATCGTCATTGATTTCACCGTACAAAGAATATACAGGACTCTCTCCTCTGTTCTGTATAATATATATGCAATATCGAAGCGCGCGAGTCGGCGAGAGAGTGGCCGGACAGCCGGTCCCTCGGCCGTTTTATAGGCGGTCTGACTGGAGGGGCGCCTTTGAAAAAAAGACGGCGGGAAGAGCGCGCGCGCCGACGCGCGATCGGAAGAAATGGTGATAGGGACCGGGGAGGTGTAACGAGGTACACACTCACACAGACACCATCGGCTGATCTTGGAAAAACCGGGCGGCTGCGGGGGAATTACACTTATTGCATAACGCGCGCCCTGGAGATCCGTGTGTTTTGCGCGTCCACGGTGCACTCTGAGTATTTTTTATTCTCTCGTTTAGTGGGAGAAGGTGTGGAAAGGCTGCAGCGCATTATGTGCCTTTTTTTTGTACGTGCGGTTGTCGGAAATTCACAGGGGTTTTAAGAACAAGCGCGTTGTTTGCTAAGGCTGTCACGTGTATATCACAGCGACGTGGTTGATTATATATAGAGAGCTATATTATAGTGGACAGATTAAGGCTGCATTCGCGAGGCAGCGGAGCTTGATTTACTACGGTGGCGAGGGAAACAGATAATACGCGAAAAATGGTTACTTGTTTCGCGCGTGCAGCGCGCGATGAGGAAGTGAAAATTCCTGATCACTGCTGATATTAACCTTCATCGCGGCACGGGTGATGTGAAAAACTGGGTGGTGATTTTTAGAAAGTCGTTCGCGTGCGCGATGAAAAGGTAAAGGAACTTTAATAGCTTAAAATGAGAATTTTAGCCATAAGAATTTGATGGAATTATTGTTTGGACGTTTATCGCGATATAAAATAATTTATATTGGGGATTGGGAACTGATATGTTTAGGAGAAAAAAAAGAACTCGTTAAAACGCTCGTAACGCGCGCAGAAGCAAGTAAAAAGTAACGGCCGCGCGAACCGATTTACCGAAAACTCGTTTTCTTCTAGCATAGAGGACAGCTAAAAGTGTATATAGGTACCAAAAAGAGGACGATTCTACCTCGGTATTATGCAATATACGACATGACCGGTGACAATATTAAAACTGTACTCGTTTACATAACAAAACCATTTCTTCGTTCCCTCGTATAAAAAATAGACGACGCTCTATAGTTCGTAACGTTCATTACATTAAATAGCACTATATTATGCGTAATCCGTTAAAAACTTGAAAAAAAAACCAAGAACATTTAGCGCATCCGTTCAACTAATAACCCGTGTCGCTTACAAAAGAGTTCGGAACTCCCCGCCCGGCATTTGCGAAACGGCCCAGCTCGAGAAGGCGGTAGATAGAATAGGCGCGGCTCGTAATCTATACTATTTACAAAACACATAAGCATCCTTTGCCGTGAACGTGTCTAAAATTTCCTTATAACCCAGAGCGAAGCCTGACCGAAAGCTATATAATACCCCCCTCGTCGTATTATACGCAACGCGTGTCAACGTACGCGCCGCTCGCGAGACCTTTGGGATATTTTCGCAGGATCCATAAACGCAATGACGACATAATATAGGTGTATCTTCACACTCTATACTCTTCTTTTTGTTCTTGTTCTTCAGTTTAAACGTTTGATTTTTCTCGGCGACGATGTCGAAGCGCGTTTCGGGGAATTCTCATTCGTATTCTTTGGTCGCGCGCACGCGTGTATGTATATAGCCTCTCTCTCTATATTCCTCCTCTTGTGCGCGCACGTGCATTACGACCCACTTTGTCATCGCCGCTCACCACAGCATGAGTGACGATTGTGTGGTGCCTGATGTACACGTACATGTGTGCCCATAAAGCCATGGTTCGCGTGCGATTAGGCCGCGCAGGAAAACAGCCATTGTGGTCACGGGTGAAAATTATAAGCGCGTGATATCGCGCGGGCTTATTTCGGCGTCGTGATAATGCGTATGTTTTCGTGGATGATTCGCACCTACTTTGTGGTTTGTGTGCACTGTGCGTGTGCTGCGTTTTCCATCCTCGTATATAGATATACAAACTTACTTATAAGGTATAATTCATGCATGGAAATTTTTTATTTGACTAGTGATGTGTGTGATTCTGGCGATTCCCTGATTTGCGACTTGACAGGCGTGAAGAAGTGGTTTTCGAGGAAGCGCGCGTTTAAGGCGGATTTATGACGATGAAAGGTGCTGCGCGTGCTTTCCGAAAACCAGTATATATGAGAGAGATGTGTGGCTGTTACGGGCATAATTTTAAAGTAATCCTTATTAAGAACTTTCTCTGGGTATATATATCGGCGGGTGTGTATAATATTCGTCAATGCTGAAAATATGAGTCACGTATATATGTGCAGTGGTTGAATTTCGAGTTTTTGTGGTATAATATAATTATGTAATATGTTTCATATCTGTTTATATTAATTTTATGGGTAGGTTTATGACGGCGTAGAAAAATATTTAATATTTCAAAGGATTCATAGAAAAACGAAGAAGCTTTATCGTGTTGTGTAACGAAATAATATTTGAAGTATATTAAAACAAAACCACACATAATTTGCGGATGGTAACCACAAAACTAAAGTGCCTTCTCATTATAGTAGGAATCTTAATTTTAAGGGTGAGACGTAAGTTATTCAAATATTGATAGTAAAAATGTTAAATTTGAAGCTCTATATGCAAAATTTCAGTGGTTTAGCGATAATGGTTACGGAATTATTGCTATTTGAATTTAACATTAGTCTTAGGGAAAATTTCAGAATTATTAATTAAATTTAAAAAAAAAGCAGATGCCAAAGTGTCATGGGTTCGAAACAAAAGTTCGTGTATGGTTGATCATGGTTGTGAAAAACATTTTACATACTGTAATATTACTGTTTTTAACAAATATGCAACCAAAATATTTGATTTAAATTTTTGAATGGAACCATACGGATTGATCCTTAAATACGCATTTTATCTCAAAAATGTTATTATTACTTTAATGACAAAGAAAGTTCTTTAAAATAAGGGGGTTATATATTAGACAAAAAAGAGGTTTCAAAATGTCTGTTTTGAACGGTATCAAATCTCGCCTTAAATTATCCCTTATCTGAAAAAATGTTAGCCTTATGTATATAGCCAATTCTTTTTAGATCCAATAGGAAGGCCGAGAGCCTTAGAAAAGGAGGCATTGCACATACTCTTATTCTATTGTCTTTAGCTAATCGTTTCGGTGTGCAATAATGTACTAGAATACGCTGCAAGAATTAATCTCGAAGTGGTTATACGCTGTGCGTATTAAACATATCATTAGAGAAACGTCAACGAAAGTAAGTGTTTAGATCCTTTGACGCACAAAATGAATTCTAACGTCAAGCAACATAAGGCATCTGCGCGAATTATGGTATAAGACATATATTTAGATAACAAATTATTTATATCACAACGACTTTTATAGTTAAAAGTAGAGTCCTATAACATCAATATATACTATTATATATTTGATATTCAGAAGAGATAATTAATGCGTGGTATCGCTATAAGATATATTTTTTTTTAACCGAAAAATAGATTACAAAATACATTCATATACTTTTCGGAGCAAAACGAATAACGTTTTTTTGTAGATACATTAGTGCTCTCCTTTACTCGGTCAACTGAAATGATCAATATAACGCACCTACTGAACTACTCTTTCTAACGGCACAAAAAAAATCCAATCTGAATCAAACGTTCAAAAAGCAATCAATCCTCAACTTGTGCAGTGAAACTCACATACATACACAGTCTCATAAAAAAGGAACCTATATGAACTTTTCTTCTCGGATGAAAAAAAAACTACCTCAGAACTATAGAAGAACAATGCTTCCTCCTCTCCTTATAAACGTATGCTTTCGTTCTCTCCCTCCCTACTTATATCCTCATCCATATACAGCACACGGCCATATAACTATCGCCCGCAAAAAACAATGCGGTCCAATTCAGTTCCGACCGATCTCCGAAATGGGATCGCGCCGCTATCTGGGAAAGGAGAACTCACTTCTCCTCCTGCGCGCGAGAAATCGAGACCGTAATTATACATTTTCATCGTCGCGCTTATGTGGCCCCTTATCCGTCCCTCTCGCGTACGCGCGCGCGAGTTTATTGTGTGTACAATATCTATACCGAGCGCGAGCTCGTACATACCGGTACGCGCATAATGGGCGCTCATGTTCGTATATATAGGTAGGTACGTACGATACGTACATATGGCAGGATGACGAAACACTCGGACGCGCGAGCTCGGAGAAAGCGATTTGGAGGAAGAGACGCGAGATATCTTTACGACGAGGTGATGTACTTTATACGTACATGGGACGCGTGGGTCTCTCTCTTTCTCGAGCGAGTCTTTGTTTCGGTGAATGCATATGCACGCGGCTGGATTGAACGAGTACAGTTCGAGATGAAAATCTTTTTGGGACATCGTCGTTGACTTTTTTCGGTTTAATTAAGGTTGCCGCCGATTCGATGTGATAAGGATGAGATGTAGCCGGACCCGGTATATATGTTAAAAGCATACGGCCTCGACTGCAGTTTTTCAAAATAATTACATTACTGTATGTATAGCTTGAAATACGGAGTAAAACAGCAAGTTAAGATGTTAATATTGTCGCGGTGGGAAAATATTGGTTTATTACAGAACGCGAACCGTGATGAGAGTAATTAAATCGTAAAGTAGAGTATAGGTCAAGGAGTTCTTCGTGTACATGCAAGTAATATATTGTTAAAGGTTTCACGTATATTATTTGCACTTGTTGTAATACGTCTTTTTGAACAGATATTATAATACATAAAATTTAAGATTTAACGAGAAGACTAAGAAACAAAAATCTCATCATGTTATTTATATGTGGTCTTACAGGTTTCTGTATATTATTTTTAAGGCAAAATGAGTATACCGAGCAAAAAACTTTCTGTTTGCACTCAAGCGCGATGTCTTATTTTCACGGGTTGTCAATTGAACCGTATAAGTGCGCGCGGCGAGTACAAGCGCAACTCTTGCTGCTGCTGCTCTCTCACGTGTGCTTTCTCGCCTGGGTTGTCTTCGAGTTTCCGATATGTGTGTTTACCAGGCGAGAGCCAAGGACACGTTTGATTTGTGAAATTGTGCGTTCGGTCATACGCAGACTTCGCAAGTTTAAATACGTGAAACTCAAATTCTCTAGTTTTGCATAGCGGTCTTGTTCGATTGCTTTTAAATTTGTTGAGTGATTTTGTAATAAATTAGAAACTTACATATCATGCATAAGCGATAAATGTGTGATATAGCAGCATGAAAATTACTTTTTAATGGTTGTGGGGTATAGATGTAATTATTGGATGAAAAACGATAGTATTTATCATGCCATGTATTTTATTGAATTATAATATTTCAACATAATTATTTTCAGTCTTTGTTAACATACAGCCAACATAATATATCATTCATTAATATTTCATACATTTTTTAAAAATTATAAAAATCGTAGACAATAAGTACTATTACATGACAAGTATATAAGATTAAGTACAAGAACAAATTAGTCAGACCTAAGAAAAAAGATATCACTGAGAGAAAAGTTTTAGTTCGTCATATAATTATTATAAGATTTAGAAATATTTGCAACATCCAGTGTAACAAATATTTAGCTTGTTTTAAGTTTTGTCGATAATTCAAGTAGTTTTTAATTAACATCGGTCTGTGATCAAATCAAAAGAATCATGAGAATTATATTTACACATCTTCAGTTTTACAACTAATTCGTCACAAGATTGTCAGACATGTGTATATAGATATAACGGTCACGAAAATTGATTCGAAAATAAGTTCAACGAGATCTCAAGAATTAACTATAAAAAGCACATATTATATAACATTCAACTAAAATCAATGAGATCGAATATCTTACGTCGCATATTTATTAAAAAAAATCAAACTATATTTCCTAAAAAGTTTTCTTAACTTTTTCCACAACTCCGACATCTAAGACGCCCCGAAAAAATCCGTCTACACGAATCCCAGTAAACTCGTCTCGCTTATATACATATACACGCTTCGCACAGCGAAAGCGATGTAACGTGATCTTGACAGCTTTTTCGATAATTTTTTGAGATTCCCGTAATCGTCGTCTCGTGGCAAGCAATAGATGTGGACGTGTGTGTTTCATTTAGACGGCGGCGCGGACGTTTTATTGCCTGCCGTAGATCTGGAGGATCTGACGCCACTCGTTGGGGTAGTTCTGCTGCATGTATCCCATGAGTTTGCGCGCGTTAGTCGCCTGCTGGGGCGTGCAGCGGCGGCAGCCGTTGTGCAGGGCCTCTGGGAGCAGACCTGTTATATGGCGAAAAGAAATTTTTTCGTTAGTATAATTGAGTTTGTTAAATTTAATCATTTTTAATATTTTGCATCGTGGGTTTTTGTATAAATATTTCGATTTAAAGTAAATGATAATTTGAAATTAATAATGAAAAGTTTTTGCAAAATAATATATAAGAACGATGTTTTGACTGGAAACTATAGTATAGAGTTTGGAAATCATAATGAAGCTCTTCTTGAGAGTCATTCAATTATCCGGGTTGTTGTCTCTCTCACTGCTTGACACGTGTTTATACATAATACAAATATACTTTTACGCAGAAAATGTGTGATTTAAATAGCTTAGAATAAATCATATTCTACACACAGCCCAGTGGATTATGTGGAGAAAAAAGAATTTCGTTTTCTAATTAGTGAACTGTTGGTTGTATCGAATGATTCATTTGTTATTACTGAAAAAATGAAATTTCATTGTTGCTCAGCAAATGTTTCCTGTAGCTATGACGAAGCTAAAGTGGAAACTTTACTCTGAATTTTGAAAACTATTAAATTTTTAGTTGAAAATATATAACACAGAACGTATAACGTTTTTGATACTTTTGAGACTATTTCAAAATTTTAAAAACACAAAATCATGTATAGCATACATACACTTCAAAGCCGTGACATTTAGTTGTTGCAGATTGAGTTAATTAGACAGCTTTTTAACGATAAAATAAAATATTTTTAAGAAATATGAAATGATCTAGCAAAGTTGCAAGTCAATATTCTAAAATGTCTAAAAATGGCATCGGAAGAAAATTTGTTAAATTACCTCACTTGGTTAAAAATTTTATTCTAATGCCATTCTTCAATTTTTTGAAATACTGACTTGAAACTTTGTAAGAGAGTAGAGTATATCAATACGAAGGACCGACAAAGTCATGGATTTTACTTTTTTACCGATTGAGTATATCACACCCAACTCTATTATAAATTTTAAAAAACTTTTCACCAAATTAATATCTTCGGGAATTTCAAATGACAAACCCAAACGAGAAGCTAAATGTAAACCACATAAAAGAAGCAAATTTATAGTCAATTACCTTTGATCTGCTTGCCGATGACGTCGCAGGGGCTGCGATTGAGGACGCAATTGATCTCCCGGGTGACAAGATTGCGGTCCCGGAGCAGCAACGAGACATCCTGGGCAGTCGTCAGGGCGACGATAGCCGCCAAAAGGAGGGCAATAACCATGGTGTTCTTCGTGATCGGTGCCATTGTATACCTTCTCGTTTCGTCGGAGAGTGACAAGAGAGTTCCTAGAGACAGTCTCGGAGTGCAACACTGGTGTGCGGCTGGATTCCTCTGGTTCTGCGGCGTGAGTGACGAGAACACGTCCGCCGCCGGCCCTTTAATAGAACGGCGAATCGGCTGACTAATTAGCCCCACGGCGGCGAAAACTATTAACAAGCGTGCGCCTACGTGACCAAGCGACGACGCTCTATGGGACAATTAAGTGAGAGACGCTACGCTATGCTGATGTATATGCATAGAGGCTCTATAATAACGGTCGCACTTTTCCAGGGAAAGCGAATTTTCTCGGTTCGTAGAAAAATGCATCTTAACTGCTCAGGTATAGATCAGCATGATGCGGATGGTCGGACGATCGTTTGGGAGAGAGAGAGATACTGATCAAACGGAGAGCAGATGTGTATATACCAAGTATAAGAGTGTAATTCTGTAATGCCGATATTTTGCGAGCTATAATTGCTTTTCGTTTTCTCTAGATATATGCGCCCGAGCTTCGATGCGAACGTACATATGAGTATATACTATTGTGAATTGCAACGTGTGTACATAGTGATTAGACGTTATTACGATTGATTGTCGATAGAGATCGGCGGGACACGTGGGGAAAAAATTGCCCGGCTAATGGGTCGACACGCGGGCAGTGCGCATATACGAGAAACACGTTTGGATTTTGCAGAAACTACATGATTTTTTCTGAAATATGAAGCTTTGTTTTAAATAAAAATAAAAGTAAAATAGTATACAAAATGCACGTGTAACGATTCATTACTTTAATCGTCGATCAATAAATTTTAATATTTTGTTGCTCTCTCACAGAGGAAGCTTTGTTATAAGTCAAAATTTAAGTTTTCTCAAAAATACAGTTTTTTAAATGTCTTCCATTCTGAAAAAATAGTTAGAGTTGTTCATGCAGATACAAATATTATTGACAAAGATTCTATTTAAAATGAGCTTTCTTTTTTTGAAACGGTACATTTTTCGAAATACCTTTGCGACTCATGTAGTTAGATATATAGTACAACCTTTTGTAACGCATTCCATACTCCAAAAGTAATTTTCGAGTTTCTCAATTTTTCCATAGATTAGGCGATAAAGATAAGAATTTAAACAAATTCAATTACATGTTTATTTTCCAAGAACAGATAATAAAGATATTCGATATAAATTAAAATTCAATTTTTATAAAATTTGACAGATAAAAAATCTAAATAAATCTACTATTTTGGCAACGGCAAAACTATACAGAATAATATACAGAAAACTAATTTGAAATATACAGAAAAATGTCGAAATATTACAAAAGTTTTCGTAACATATAGCTTTTGAGGCATTTGCATTATTATATGAAAATTGATTTTTTGCCACACAGGCACATTTTTTGCATTTTGAACCTAAAAAACTTAAAGTCTTAAGTCCGTGGTCCGTCTTTAGACCAGCGGGCGCAAAAGTAGCCATAGCGGGGGCAAAAGTTGGTGTAGCGAAAATCAAAACTTGTTTCTCAAAAAATATCGTGTGCGCCAAAGACTAAGCTTTTTGACGTCGTGTAATTGCAGTACTCGTCTTCGGCTCCTATTGCGAACTCTATACACTCGGTCTAAAAAGGCCCATTTTACTCCTTTGGTAAACAGTATGCTATGAATATCGCCATTATATGAATTAGGAATTAAGTCAGAAAGTATCAATATTAAAATTTGTAAAGAACTGTAAGTAAAACTAGAGAAAACAAGCTTTCATTCTTTCAAAAGGTACGTTAATTTGAAGTTGGACATAAAATAAACAAAATATTGCTTGAGTAAATTCACATTTCATGCTCAACTCTGAACTAAATCTAAACTAAGCTTCGATAAAACTTTGAATAAAAAAACTTCTTTTCAATGTTGAAAAAAATAAATGACAGCTCGTTGTAGTTTTATTTTTATGTTTTTATATGTATATGAAATTATGAACCCAGAACTGCCTAACGCATTAAACAACGTGATGATTAATTTTCCATACACTTTAGATATAAGTAGAAGAGTGAAATGATTTGTTACGAATTGTCACCCCTCAAACACCCTACACTTTTTCGAGAACGTGCAAGAAATTAATCTGCAGTTCGAAAAACTCGCAGGGAAAGGTGAACTTGATGAATTTCGCGGAGCGCGTTAGTGCAAGCGATGCAGACGCGAGAACACCACGGGAAACCCGCTTTACGGGGACGTCTGGTTGAACCGCGAAGCATCGCCTTCGATAAGCTTGTTCAGTTCTGCCTTCAACGGGCCTATAGTGGGCTTATCAGCGAAAGAAACAGAAAGATTTTATCTCAGATGCACAATGGTACTGCGGTAATTAAATATCTTCAGTAAAGTTGCCAAATCGGTTACTATAATTAATTTTTTAAACCCCGATTTAGATTGGTTGTAAACCGAAATATTTTTATTAGGTACCGTTTTGAATGCAAAAAAATTTTTTATAATATCGATATTTTCTTTTTTTTATGTGAAACTACTTATGGAAATTCGCACCAGTACCTTCATTAAATTCTGAGCCTCATTGCTGCCGTAGCTGAACGATATGTTATATATTATGATGTCCAAACCAACTCGGTACATCTACACGCCCTGACACGAAGTCGATCGTCGGCGTCCTCACAGTGGGAAACATCGCGATTTTCGGTACAAAATATATATGAACGATTTTATTAAAAAAAAAAAAAAAAAAAATGCGTAAATAAAACATCTTTTTAATTTCACTACCCAAATTTGCCTTAATTTATTTTGGAGCTTAAAAATTATTTCGAAGCCCACTTGCTTGTATTACTTAATATTGAAGTAGCCATAGTACCGAAATGTCTTAGATTCCGATATGGAATAGAAAGAGGTTTCGTCTTCCATGAGCCCATTTTGGATTCATCAGCTATTGATAATTTTTTTTAATCCGAAATTCAACTTTCACCAACAATACAAGCCAAAATAATATTGGTCCCAAAAAAGGTCCCCCACTGTAAAAATATTGCAAACTCATGTGTGAACATATTTTGCTCCTGGGATTATTCTACTAATAAAAAAATGGGTTTTATATTAAAAAAAATACTTTGGCCTTCCTAGGAATGCCTCCGGCGAATTAATCGATAAGTATAAGAAAAAAGACAAATACTTACTAAAAGTGCATTGGTATTTTTTTCAACTAGGATTGCCAGATGAAATACAGAGAATTTTTTTTCTTAATTTAATTTTTTACATAGCTCTTATGGGAAGAAAAGCTTTTTTTCTCCTGATTTCATGATAGTTTAGTACATTGGGCAACAAGGGAGAAAAATTAACTTTTTGAGACTCGGATGATGGTTTAAAGCACTCGTGCTCAATCATCATCCTCGCTAGAAAAAGTCAATTTTCGTCCCTTGTTGCACAATGTACTATTATTATTCGCTATGGTATGCGACTAGCGCCCTCTCAGTCGGCAATAACGCCAATAACCCGCACACGCGAAACACCGTTACTGTTCCCATCACACGGTTACGGTTCTCTCGTTCCACGGTGTTCCTCTAATCCTCTCAGTTTTTGCAATTATCGACAGAGCAAAAATCTGCTGCTCATTTTGTCTGCTGTAATGTTCTTGCTCTGTCGATAATTGCAAAAGCCGAGAGGAACGCCGAGGAACGAGAGAACCGTGACCGTGTTGGAACAGTAGTAGTGTTTAGTATTGATCAGGCATACCTTCTACCGTGTAGAAGAAGTAACTGAAGGATCACCTATGTGCTACGTAGGGTACTGGAAGTGTCGAAATTTCTGCTTGAGTCGCTTACCATAGCGAATACTTTTCTTAGATTTATTAAAATATTTGAAAATAAACACGTAAAAATTTTAAGAAAAAAACAAAAATTTCCAGAATATTATGAGGATGGTGTTATACTTATTTTTGATATATAAGTATATTTGATTGATTAATTCCCACCAGTTTGCAACCGCTATTCTAGGAAGACAGCGCCGCCCTATAAACAAAAGAAGAATTAAAAGACTCTAAAGTCTAGAGTCTTGAGATGCAAAGAGACCGTAAATTTTGCAACCGCTATTCTAGGAAGACAGCGCCACCCTATATATAAACAAAAGAAGAATTAGAAGACTATATGAATATGAGGAGAGAAACCAGCGGCTGCTGGGCATCCGTCAAAACTCGGGGGATGAAAAAGGTTTATGAAATGTTGTAAACGCGATTGTGCGCATTAAAAAATCACAAAAGCGGTAAATATTAAAGCATTGTTTTATTAGTGCTCAAATAGTTAAGGTCGGAATTATAGTATTATAGCATCTAAATTTTCCATTTTTTTCAAGCAGTAAACATAACCTCTATTTTTGTTTTGTTCAATCTAATCTAAACATTATTCCATTTTCGAATAATTTTTGTGTATTTAAATGAATTGAAATTTTGAAATAAGCATTTAAATTTATTAAAATACAAGCTAAATATAATAATATTGAGATATTATACATAATCCTGTTTCATAAGATACCCAATCAACAATAGTTCCATACAAATAAAACAAAAATCTGTTTAACAGGAGAGTTCACTTTTTTTTAAAAGTGTGAAGGATACATAACATTAGAAACAATGGAGGATTCGCCCGAGAAAAACAATTTGTCATTTTCCTTCAGTTTGGATTTGGACAGTGTTGATGATGATGCTTCATCAGATTTAGATACTGCTGGATTACAAATTGATGTTTCAGAAGTAGAGAACTTTAACGATAATGAAAAAATAAGAAGATCAGTAGATGATACTTCTTTTCTGAATGAAATGGAAGAAGAAATTGAAAGGCAATTGGATGCTAAAGCAGCTAAAACAAACTTAACTGCAACTAACGTTAAAAATATATTGAAACATGTGATTTCCAATGAACATGTTATGGCAATTGTGGTTCATAAAAGGTTGACTACAGGAGATGATGAAATGATTTTTCAACCTAGATTAACTAGAGCCAAAGTCAAGTAAGCATAATATATTTTTTTACAAAGATATTTGCTAATATCCCCCTATAATTATTATTTTTTAATATTAAATTTTATAAATCATAACGTTCTTTTAACACAGAGAATTGGCAATGGAACTACCAGACATTCCTTGGCCTATGACTCCTGCAAAAAATACAACTTCAGAAGTTCAAATTCTTATTCAGGAAGAATTTTCAGAAGACTCATCTGATGAAGAGTACCATCCTGATAAAGATGCACAAAGTGATGATGAGAAAGATACTGATAACACAGCGGGAAGTGATTTTGATTCTCAGCCTTCAACTCCAGCAACCCCTGGCGATTTATCAACTACTTTAGAAATGCCAAATACACCTGAAGTACATTATGATGAAGAAGGGTTCAAAATACCACATCTGTAAGTTTTAATATGAAGCTTGATTATATTCTTTGTTTGCTTGCTAATTATGTATGTTTTTTGCTTGATTTTTCTGCAATGATATAAATAATATAAAATATTATGCTAGGATTCCTCACGTTCCTACTGAAGAAGAAAGTATAGGTCATAGGACAAGATCAAAATTTTGTCTGAGTGAAACACCTTTAGAACAGATTGAACAAGCATTTATTCCACCAGATATTACAACTGATATGTATGATTGGGATTGGGAACCAGATGATGACTACATTAATTTTCTAAAAGAGTTGTATACGCAACCTCTTCCAAAAGAAGTAAATTGCGAAGATGATCCTGAGGCAGATCCAGAATATAATATATTAGATGATGAGGAAACAAATTTAGGTATGTATTAAATTATACTTAAATTTTGAATAAATATTTATAAATATAGATATTAATATCCATGTGTTATATATTTTTAGTGGATAAAGAAGAACTTAGAGAAGATAAAGCAGTAAAAATACCAAAAAAAGAATTGAAAACTTTAATCGCTGAACTTGATGAATTCGCAGATCAATACACAAAACAACATCAAGAACAGGAGCAGGAACAACAACAGCAACAAAAATCATCAAAAAAGAAAAAGTCAGCTGATAATTCATTTTCATCAACAGTGAATGTATCGCCAGTAAGATTTGAAAAATATTTAAGATGTCAATTTTAAATTAATTTTTAGACTACTATATATACATTAATATCATAGGTTAATCCAATGGTTGACCTTTTGCCGGTGCTGGCTGAGCCAGAACTTCCCGAATTAGTTAATTCCCAACAGCAATATTTATTAACTGTCCAAATTTCACAACACGTCCAACTTATGACACAACAATATCTCATGACATACAAACATCCTAAATGGCATCAACATTCTACAGTTTGTAAAAGTAATTTAAATAGTTTAAGGTAAGAATTATATAATACTAAATGCGTCTGAGTTTCCAATTTATATTCTAAAAAAAATAATTTTCTAGAACTCTAGGGAATAAACCAGATTCAGAATTCAGAGCTTGGAACCTTGAGGATGCATTAGATTTAGTTTCTGATTGGGAATCTAAATTAGCTGAACCAGTATTTTTGAAAGAATATCTCCACTATATAGAGAGAGAAACAGAGGAAGAAAAAGGCTCTTATAACTATAGGCATAAATATCGACCTCAATTTCACCCTGAATTAATAAAACTAATGGCTGAGAGTAAAGCATTAATGCACCCACAATTATTGCCAACTGCATTGCCGAGTACCTTAAATTTAAACCATAATGAAAAATATCTACCTTCTGAAGAAAGGTAATTGGATTTTAATTATATTTATGAAAATTTTTTCAATTATTTTCAATAGATTTTGGTTTATAGTTTGATGGCCATTGGATTGGAACAATTTATACCATATCGTAAAGCATTACCAAAAAAATTTAATAAAGACTTTATGATATTGGCTGATGCTGTGAGAGAAATACAAAAGTATTTATTACCAACTAGGAACGTTCTTTGTTTACTACATCATATAAAAAAACGCAGATATGACAAGAAACCTAATGCTATTAAGGTATATAAGACATGAGAATGATTGAATATGTGTTTTTGTGATTTAATGTTATATTTTTATTTTGCGTTTTATTATAATCTTTTGTTTCAGTATTATTTCAAAAATGGATTTGCTCCAAAAACACAACATTGTGTTTTAAGTGAATATGAATTATTAGCTCCAAAACGCCAACCCATTAAACAGTTGCCACCAATGTGGCAACATTATATATCTAAAGTAAGTACTTAATACATTGTTCCATTTACAATGTTGTTAATAAACAATTTAGAAAAATGTAATTCTTTAGTTACAGAAAGGAGACGTTGAGAACCTATTATTTCCAAAGTTTTTGAAAACGAAATCTGAAAAATCTATATACAGAGATGATGAATCATGTTCTTTTTCTCAAGACGAAATTATTGTTCCTAGAGATCATGAATTAAGAAACCCGATTGTAAATATGTTAAGGCACATGCCCACTCTTTTAACGCCACAGAAAGATGAATCTGGCAACACTACTTCAAAATGTAATGGTTCGAAAAACCAAAAAACAATGCAATCGAAATCGAACGAGCTAGAATCGGATGCAGAATCTGCAGAAAGCTTGCGAACGTGCGAAACTGATGAAGAGGAGTCGAGACCAACTCGGTTGCGGATGACAACGCCGCGATTGGCAAAAATTAAGAGCGCTCAGAACATGAAGCTGCTAGCTCAAACTCTCTCTCCTAAAGCATCTGCTTCGAGTAGCAGTACTGCTGAGAGCAAAGAATACAACTTTGATAAGACTGATGATGATGAATCGTCTTTTGCAAAAGGGGTAAGATTTCTATGAAAATTATAATGTTATATGAGCTAAAACTAAAACCAATTTAATTAAATTTTTAGGATGATGAAGATGAAATAGCTGAATTGATGCTTGCCAGTACCACTATTAAGAAAAATACAACAAGTAGAAAAAAAACAAAACAGGCTAGAGAAATAGAAAATTTCAAGCGGTTACTGGAAGCCGAAAATAACATAAATGAAGATGAGAGAGCTACAAGTGCGTCATAACACATTTTTTTTTAAATTCGTCCTCTGTGATGTTCACTTTTATACCTTTTTTTGTTTTTACAGAATTCGCTGCTTCTTTTATTCAGAAAGTGCATGTCAAATTAGAATCAAAAGATCCGGAATTGTTCAAAACAATACTGAAAATTTTTTTGGACTATAGTGAGAAGATAGAAAATATTAATGAAGATAACAGTGATTGTTCTTCAAATATTACGCTATCACCTCTTGATAAAGAAAAATTAGCAATTGATCTTTATAAAGAAGTGTGTGAAAAACTGCATGAATACCCAGATCTTTGTAATGATTTCTTGTTATTTTTAACACCTCATCAGGCAGCACTAATTGATAAATCCGTAGATCACACTATGGTTTTAAAAATGAAAGAATTTTTGAATGTCAGTCAGATGTACTTTGCAAAACAACCGTCTAGAATAGCAAAGGTAATGCAAGCAATCACCGAAATGGCCGCGAATCCAGGTATTACTTTGGAAGGTGCAACATCTATAATGGGTACAGCTCTTAAAGGTCATCCCTTGATGATGGATATGTTTTTACAAGTTTTACCCACAGGAAAACCACCAGACAGGTATATATAATATGATCACAATTATAATCAATTCTTTAAATTGTAAGTATAAATCAAATTAATAGTAACTTTTTCATTTAGTTTATTTGCTGCTCATATGTTTGAAAATTTAACATGTCCAGTTGGTCCACATGACAAAAATAAAAAATATGACCCAGATGCTCAAGAATTATACGAAAATATTGAATTACCTGTATCAACACCTCAAGAAGATCCTTATGGTGGTGATAGTTGTAAATGTGATTGTCATAATCTAGCCGATGATATGAAATTGAAAGGAATGAATGAGCATTGTGCATCATGTGGAACAAGGGTAATATAAAAACTTTCATAAGTTTTAAATAGCAAAATGTATATATTTAATAAAAGGTGAAAATAATAAATTTGTAACTTTTTTAGTTTTTGAATGGCAGAATTTATTTACAAACTTCCGAAGGTTTAAGGCCAGCCAAAATAACTTTTCCTGGCGAAGATGATGAAAAATTAGAAAATATTTCACGAGTATCTTTAAAAACGACTGAAAGATTTATTCCATCATCACCGCCAAGAAAACGTCGAAAATGTGCGAAACGAGATTCAATATCAGAAGAATCTAGCACAAAATCATGCACATCAAAAACGTTGCTTTCAAAGGATATTGATGATAGCGATAAGTCAGGAATAAAATCTCAAAAAGGTATAAAGTCACCGCCAAAGTCGACAGACAATAAGAAAGCTTCTTCTACAAAGAATAAGCGTGAGAGAAAAAATGACAAAAAAGACAATAAGACTGATCAAAAGACTGATGATGAACAAAATGAATTCTAAAATGCTGCAGATCAAACTGAATCTGAAGAATTTGTTAGTTCTAATACTAATGACGATGTTAACTCAGAATCAGAATTAGGTCAGTAGTAAAATATTTAAATAAAAAAAACTATAAAGTTTACTTAAACAAAATTAATTCATATTTATCCATTATTTCAGGTGGTAGCAAAGAAGGAGAACCTAGTAAAAATAACGCTGAAAATGATGGAGGGACTAGTCCAGAAAAATCTAAAAATACTTCATTCACAACTCTAGAAAAGGTGGACTGTTCTAGTGACTCCGATAGCAGCACAAATGTAGGATGTGAACCATCTATAGATACTCCCTGGACTCTGCAAGATGACAAAATACTTTTAGAACACTTGCAAAAAGAATATTCTGAAGAAACTTTTGCTGTGGTCAGTTCATTATTAAAACGCTCAATGGGGCAGGTAAACATGATTTTTTATTAAAATTTAAAATTATATCTTTACATTTTTTAAACTATATTTATTTATAAATTTTCAGGTGAAAGGACGATGCGAATACTTACTTTCGTTGATAGAAAAAATGGCGTAATATTATTTTTGTTTGTCAATTTTTTTATACGAATTTTTTTCATGTATAAACTGTAAATACCTTTTAAAAAAATAATAGAAATTTAACTTTTCTAAACTATGGTTTTAATTTGTTCCTTATATAATGGCTTTGACCACTTTAACCACGCTTGTTTTGCAATAAGTTATTTTCACCATTTTAATTTAGCAAGATTCATATTACTTTTTTACTAATAATAGTATATTACGATACTAGTGCGGGAAGTGGCGTAGATAAGTACTATTGGGATTCTAATCAGTTCGGTATTCGGCTGAAGAAATAAAAAGTTCTTTTGCAAAATATTTACCTGAAAGCATTATAACAATATCGGATGACTAACCGCGAGACATGAAGGATAGTATTTTAAAAAAGCATTAGAGGATATATATATATGTATAAGTATAATATCCATCATATAGTATATGATCCGTAAAGCGCAACGAGCTATTTATGGCGAGATACGGAGGTAGATGTTTAAATCTCCCAAAATCCGTAAAAAAATCCGAAATTTAGTTTAGAAATGTTTTTTTTAACACACCTATCAGACCTGGTTTTTCTTGTTGCTTCTAGTCTACCGAATGGTATACTTTTTCTAGGAACAACATAATGTTTAAAAACATGGCAAAAAAAGTCCTCTTCAAACCTCAGCCATTTAGCCCAGAAACGATTTACTCAAAATTTCAAAATAAATTATAACTAGAATAAAAAAGCTTTCCATTTCCTTTTTTGAAAATTAAAAAATGTCGATTCCTTCAAAAGTTATAAGAGTTTGAAGTTGAACGACGAAAAGGCATATAAAAATGAGCCGACTTTGAGAGCAAAGATTAAAAAAAGTTTTCAAAACCATATTTCGGTGTTTTTCGCTGATTTCGTGGGATTTGCACATATAAATATAGGTATGTTTTTTGCACAAGGGCGCAAAAAGGAGACCGTGCGTGATGTGTGAAGCCGCGGAGCACTGTCTTATCATGCGATGCGATGTCAAGAGGTCAGCAGACAGCAGTTCGAGGGCTACTAAAGAGGCGAGCGGCCGCGAGCCAGGCGAAGTCGCGACGGCGCAGATGTGTTCGGTCGTTTCCGCTAACTAGGTTAGTAAGTACTATAGGTACCGGCCGGCGGCCGCCTTGTGCAAGTGCAGTGTGCCCATACATCCCGCTTGTGTGACGATTCCCGCGGAAGTGCAATGCGAGACAGAAAGAGACTAAGAGAAAAGAGAATGGTATTTCGGTGACAACTGATATTATAATATACTCTTGACATAGTAATGATATTATAACTATAAATTCAATACCAACTTGTATAGTATATAACAATATAACTAAGTAGGTATACAAACACAGATCCTACACATACAGGGCGAGGTAAGCGACATTAGTTGTTTTGCCGGTTCACTGTAGCTATAGGTACCGTATACTGAATAGTATCAGAGCTGTAACCGTCATTGAATGTGTTTGTGACTTTGCGTTGTGTGGCGTTTGTTTTGCCCTCTCCATTTTTTTGGCGGGTCCGCTTTTTCGGCTTTTTGTGAACGAAAGAACTATTTGTAAGTACCTAAAAGTCATCGTGGAAATTGCATATACGTGTGCAAAAAGATGTATATATGTGTTATTCTTATTTTCATTTTTGTGTGAATGGTACTTTATCATAAGGAGTTGGATGTTTGTCTAAAGTTAAAGTTAAGATACATTTTCTTTTGCAGAATCAATCACCATGAATAAGAGTATAGTAGTGCTCGAAATGATAAATTCTGATGTTATTCGTCTTAACAATGAGAAATTGAAGGTTTCAGAGGCACTGAAACATTATAGAACTGAATTTAAAGGTTATATGGATGATTTACTGTCACAAATGATTACAGGAGATTCAGCTCCATTACAATATGCCAGGACTCCAAAAGCTGTTAAGAAAAAAGGCAAAAGAATTAAAGCTATTCCAGAAAATGATGAAATCGAAAATGATAGCAATCTTTCAAATACAAGAATGACTCGATCTTCACGAATAGGTGCAGTTTTTCAAATTGTAGATATTCATCAAGGCAGATCTAAAAGAGGTGCATCAACAAAGACATTAAATATTATTAAAAACCAACTATCTGATGATAAGACTGATTTACCTTTAGAGAACAAGGCTTGTATCTTTTAATTTTGTAATCTTGAACTAATTTTAAATAAATACCTTTATGATTTTAAATAATAAATAATGTAAATTTTATCAAATTAAATTTTTATTTTTTAATAGATCAAAGGAAATCGGTCAAAGAGACCAAAAGAATTACTTGAAAGTTCAGAAGATGAGGAAAAAAGACCGTCAAAACTGAGCAAAATAGTAGAGAAGCAAACTCTAAGTAAAAATAGAAGTAAAGATGAAACTCATGATATAATAAATGATTCAATCCAAGATGCATCTGAAAATGAAACTATAACTATTAGTTTAGAGGAACAAAAAAAAACATCAGTTAAACGTAAACTTGAACAAAATAATGAAGATGCAAATACTACATCTGAACAATCCGCAAGGCGATCATCTTCACCTACTGATGAACCTGTTGCAAAAAAAGCTAATTACTCAAAAATAATTTCACCGAAAAATGAGAGGAATGTAAACA
>UXGD01000978.1:0-42104 GCA_900474315.1 Torymus auratus
ACCATATGAAATAAAAAATTGTTTCAATTTTTATTTCCAATCCTCGCCTCCGTCAGATCGATCCTATTTTAAAACAACTATCGTAGTTTATTGAGTTCATAAAGACACTTTGTATGAGAATTAAATAATTGTTTTTATTTAATTAGTTATTAATGATTATTTCGAAAAATTATTACGATTATAAAAACCCCAAGTTATTTACAAGACAATGTGTGCTGTCGGTCAGAGTCTAGTTCTCGCATACTGCCGCTAGGCGGCGCACCCCTTCCCTGCGGCCTCACGTATCAAACAATAAGCCGGCTCGAGGTGATATATCACTAGAATATCTCGTTAGTAGATGGACGTCAGCAACTACCGAAGTTTTGTGAGTTATGATTATTTCGATAAATTATTACAATTAGAAAATCTCAAGTGATTTTAAGACATGATTTTTTACACTCTTCACACCACAATCTTGATATTGTTTCAAAAACTTTATAGAAATATTTTATCGATTATTGTCTTGAATATTGAGACAAGACAATACAATATCAAGATTAATCTTGCTACATCCTGCAGCCCGAATTTAGTATGCATTCTCTTCAGCCATGAGCAAAACACAAAAACACGCACAAGTTCCGCGACCCTGCCCTTCTCGAACGAAACTCACATCTATACGCGAACCACTTTGCAGACCACCTCCACCGTCACCTAAAAATTCGATAACTCATCTGAAAAACTTACCGGTCCTTACCCCGTACTCTCCAGCGCGCCTGAAAAGTTGGAACGGACACATCTGTTTAACTTTAACGCTCTCCACAGCCCGGCCCGCGGGCGCGTGACGCAAACGCTCCCCAACGGTATATATATACATATATACATTACGTACACATGGCTGACCCGCTATTTCGCTCGGAATTATTATCATCATACATAATGGCCCGCCTAATGAGAAGTGACGCTGTCAGATACGCAACGGCGGCGGCAGCGGCGGAGCTCGGCCCCGATAGCGTTATGGCGCCAGATATCCGCGGCGTTATTTAAAGCCCGAGGTTTAATTATTTTGCGATGGCGCTGCTTGCGCGGGTATTTTGATTAACGGCGGGGGAGGGGGGGTTTAATTGTTGCCGCGAGAGCGCGATTGTGCGAAGTGCGCGCGGAATCGGGCGGGGTGGAGAGGAATTTTCTGCGTGTTGAACTTTGGTCTTTTGAAGGGAGGAAGGGTTGCGTCGATGACGTCAAATTGAGGGTAGAGGGTGAAATTGTTTGAATTTTCGCAGGGGCGACTGTCGTGTCAGATTTTAAGGGGAATTAATGGGATTATGTTTTGGGATGTGAAAAGTATTATCAAGGTGAGTATATTTATAAATGATTTAATTAAGATTATTTCGGTAACGCATTTCTCTTTTAAACGCATGCTGTGTAGAACAGAAAGAATTTACCTAAAATAAATATAATTACAAAATTAGAACTACAAAAGAATTAGTACAGAGATAAAATGCCCTTAAAAAGGTAGAAAATAAAATTTGCCGAAATGGATGGATCCGGCTTTAGCAACCCCGATACTTAAAATCGTTACGTTAAAAAAAAGAAAAATGTTACACTCGCTGTGTAGCGCGTAGGACGCGGCCCATATTGAAGTGACACGATAATACAGTGCGCGTGCACGCGAGCCGGCAGGAGAAAAACGTTCGGACCGTTTTATCTGTTGAAACTACTATAAAGGAATTTTAATACGGAATAAAGGAAAAAGAATGCGCGCTTTATAAAAATTCCTCCCTCTTTCTCTCTCGACTTTATCGTCACTCCTTTCACATTTCATCCTATTTTTTTTCACTCGTTTCTTCGTATACACAACACACTGTATTTTCCAGTTCCATAAACATTCTTATCAAAAATCGCGTCTGCTCGACTGCCTTCTCATTAAAGACGACCGCCTCCAAAACAGAAACATATCAACCGTCTCTGTATCTCAAAAAAGAGAAAAACTCCCCGAAACGTATACACGACAGCGCGCGTAAGCTTCTGCGCAGTAGCATCAGGAGAAGGAATTACTACTCGTCGGGAAGACGACTGTGGTGGAAATGCGAAATGAGACGGAGCGGGTGCGCACGCGTCATTTCATTCTCATTACGCGCCGATCGCTCGCGTTCAATTTGCGCCAGGGGGGGAGCGTCGGGTGTAATAAGAGCGAAAGAAGTGAGGGAGGATGCGAATGAAGGTGCCGGTGGCGGATGGTACAGAGGGAAATGTAAGTATTGCGTGTAATTAGCTATAAGTATATTCGCTACGGTTGATTGGAGTAGGATTTTGCGGGAGGAGAAAGTTTCATTTAGACGTGAAGGTTTAAATATCGTTCCGGGCGTTTCTAATTAGTTGGGATTATTTTTAATCTTTGATATTAGTTAAAACGAACGTTTTACATTTTTCATAAATGACCTTTTGCTCGAATTAGTTCAGGCAACATAATATACCTACTTTGATTATATGTAAGTGAACTTTCTCATCACATTCTCACGATCCATCAATAATAATTAGTCAAATAACACCGAGCAGCTTGAAAAAAGAATATAAAACGATCGGCCTAACCAGCAGAGTAAAAAATCTGTCGCTGCTAATTAACCAGAACTCTCGTTCCCCTGCGACCCTCTCCCTCAATATCCCGTCCTCCATACGTCTCCCCCGGCATCGACAGCCGCCACGTGCTTTTTTCCTCTTCCCTCCAAACAAAAAAAATCTCCTTCTCCTCTTTCTCTTCACAAAAGACAACCCCACACTACGTAATTTCAATGAGAACTCGTGCAGACAATCCCGTCATTGTAAATTGAAAACCTACGCGTGCGAGTCTCTTTCTGTAAATTACTTATTGCACAGAAATTAAATGGAAAATGCAAATGAGCTCGTTTCTCCTCCATGCCGCTACTGCTGACCGGTCGCATTAATGCCGTGTGGGCTGACGTGGACGCGCGCGCAATCGGCGGAATTATCGATTGACCGCGCCGGGGCCGATAATAATTATTATCGCGAAGCGCGCGCGTACGGGTAAATACACGAGGGAGGGAGATGGTATAAAAGTTGAGGGGGAGGGTTGAGTGGTGATACAAGATTAAGGGAGACGTGACGCGGAAAATTACACGGAGATTAAATAATCGTGGAGTATATATATAGGGGAAGGTGTATGCGGAAGAGAGAGAGTATGTGGGTTAGAGGATATAACCAGGGAAAAGAGCTATGGGCGCGAGCGGTTTAAAGGGGGTCCATACAGTAGACGTGATTTTATTGCGGTGACAAGGGTATGCGTGTTGAGCGAGGGTCGCGTGAGCGATTAAATTGTTATGGACATGTATGGTGGAGTGGAAAAGTTTTATGGCTGGAGCGGGATAATAATTTGTTAATTGAATCGCGACTCTTTCGATCAGGTTGACCTACATCAAGTTCACACTTGAGCGCTGCATCATTATCGCGGCGTCAATCATCAATCGAAGCATACCCTGCGTCGTTTGCGTTATTTTAGTCGACGAAGAAAAGAGCACCGTAATTGACGTGCTATATATTGACGAATTGCCCACGCAGGTAAGTTATTATGTACCGTTGCGGAATAATAATAATATATATATATACACACATATCCTTCCTAATCGTTTAATTAAAATGTAAATGAACGAGACAAATCGTCGTAACAGTTCTCCCTGCGCGCGCGCGGAATAACAATTCCAACCCCCTCGAAATCTCCAATTACCGACGCTCCCGCGCTAATCCCGAATCCATACGCCTAATTAATATTAAACCTCTCTGCCTCTCTCTCTCCTTTCATAACTCATACGAGTCTCTGCATCCATGTAGTTCCTCTGTCTATGTCTCTCTCTCTCTCTACACATCAATATAAGATGAACGGCAGCCCGACCATTGTTTCCAATCACGGGAACTCATCATCCCTAATCACCAATCCGATCGAATCTCTCTGCCGAAAAAATGAACATCATCTCTCTCTCACTCGGCTAGTAATTTCCGAACCACACACATACACACACACCCATACACACATAGTCCTATAGTACAGGCACGCGCGTAATCTACCTGAAAATGGCTCGCTCGCTCGGTCCTGGGTTCATCCGGGTACATCTCTCCGCTGCTGCTGCAGCAAGCGAACGAGAGGAACAAAGAGAGAGAGAGAGAGAGAGCAGCGAGTGGATATTGATTGGTAGAGGTGGACTTGACAGGGCAGTAGTGCATCTCTCTCTCTCTTGCGCGCGCGTGCGGGTTCTCTCAGCCTAGCCGTGCATACACTCACATGCGAGAGATAGAGGGAGAAGAGTAGAGCTAAACGCAGGGATGTTGCGCGGGGCTAACCATATTAATGGGGCAACGACCTCGCTCTCTATCTATCTCTCGCAAAAGGCGCACGCGCGACCGCAGACGGATATGTGCATATATATATAGAGTTGATGAGTGCGCTGAAAGGGCTGATCGAGAAAGTTTTTTCAGACGATGAGGGTGAAAGGTTGTTGATTTGTGCGATTACGACGATCGGATCATTACGATAATGGGTTATATATCCGTGAAAGTGGTATTAGATGATTAGTGGGTACAAGGGTCGCGTGAAGAATTGGAATTTTGGTATTGATGTGTGTAGGATACTTCGATCAATCATGTTTTTACAATGCGCATGCGTACACGGGCATAATGGCTTTCGAAAACTCTCGTTTGCATGCGCGAGTCTCATTCAGCAACCCAAAACCAATAAATCAGCGGGTAGAAGAGGTATAAGCGAACAAAAAGCCAGCCTTTCGTACCGAAAAATCATCCCTCTGCACTATCGAGGCTCTCTTTACACTGGCCACGCGAGTACGGGGCTATCGCTTTTAATCAGCAAGAAAAACCATAGATCAACTTTCTCTCGCTCGCTCATTGATATACACACCCACACAGATACTCCCGAGCATAAGCATCGTACTGGTTGGCATTGTTTTCCACCCTCTACTTTTTCATCCACCCTCTCTCTCTCTCTCTTTCGCACGCGTATTACACCTCTGGCCGCGCTCAATGCGGCTACAAATCCATTCCCTCCCTCTCGCGGGCAGGGATTACGCTGGCAGCGCGTATTTCATCTCTGATGAATGCCGCCACTATACTATCTGCTTTTTCACAGCGACCTTGCGCGTTTGAACTCGCGAGCTGCTCTTTTTTCCCCACCACCGGTGTATCGGACTTTTTGGGTTTCATTAGAACGAGTTTTTCCAGCGGATGTTCCACTTAGCTCGTCGCTCCTTTTTTTTCGTGGACATGAGAGCCGCATGGATGCATGCGGAGCTTTTGAAATAATGAGCGGTGTGTGATTGGCTGGATTATTATCGGCGCAGCGTCTTTTTTGTTGCTGAGCTTTTGAGAGCGAGGACGTTTATATGATTTTATATGCGAATGGGGGTATTAAAAAAAGATGAGTTGGCTGACGGATGAGCGATGGACTGGAACGAAGAGCGCGAGAGCCGGGATATATATATATGATAGAAATAATATCTCTAACGGCGCGCTTGCTTCGCGAAATAATAATCTGTATATAATAATAGCCGGCTGTCCCTCACTTTATAATGTCTTTATTTTTTACCGGCTATATGCTGTATTTGCATGATATATATGAGCGACTTTTTGCAAAACTGAATGTATATTTGAGTTGATATTCCAGGATTGCGAGTAAAAATATAATTAACTGTTTTTGTAATAAAATATTTGCGAAAAATAAAACATCGAAAATTCTATAAGACAGCTTTATCAGATCGACAAGCGTTATACATACTCATCACCTTTTCGAAAACCCAGCCTCGCTCCTCTACTCCCAGCCTTCCAATCGCCCGAACAATTTTCGGCATCCCACCAGCGCCCCTCGCAACAATCTCACCCTTCCACCCGCCGTCGGCCTACATCCTGTAGCTGCGCAGCACTACTTCGGCACGCGCGTAACGCGGCGGCTCCGCTCCGCTGCTGCTGCTGCATGCATATACATACGCGCGAGCGTAGGTAGGTATATATACACCCGCATCACCGCGCTATATAGGCGTGTCCGTGACAGTGCGCCGCGCGCTCTGACTGGCTGTCAGGCATATTAATAACGTATTATCAGCTTTGTGTTCCCGCTTCGCTCTCGTAGACTGAGTGAGAGAGAGCAAGTGTGTGTGTGTGGGTCTGACATTCGCGAGAGGAGTAATTTCTCATGCGACGCGAGCGCGCGATGAAGATGTCACAAGAGAGAGTGGAAGCAGCAGCCGATAAGGGCAAGAGGAGAGAGGTATATAGTTGGAGTTTCAGAGGAGCGAGCGTTCCAGAGGGAGGAATTCTCGAGAGAAGGGTGAGAGGAGAGAGGATGTCGCGAATTTTGGCGAGGTTACGCGGCAGTTTTAGATCTGGAAGTGGAAGAGTAATGTGAAGCGCTAGGTTATGGTGTGGGGCGAAGTTGATGGGAGAAGAGAAGAGGGAACATTTTTGGTTCTGTCGGGCAACGCTGTAAATCATCTGTATCGGTGTATAGTTTGGAATGAGAGAGCAAGTATTGTCAAAGCGATCAAAGCGTATTTTAGAGGAGTGAAATGGCAGGAATTTTCAATATTTTATACTAAGCTTTGAATATTTTATACTAAAAACTCACTGCGACTGTCGCGATACAATTTCCGTTTATATTTCAAATCCACTGAAGACACACCACTTTATTTCAGTAATTTTTATCCCAATGAATAAAGTTTGTTTATTTTATTAGCTCTGCTGATATACTATTTTTCGATCTCACTTATAGGTTTTCATTGAATTTCATATGTCTATATGGCGAGGTGGTTCGGATGAGCGCCGTTGAAATCACGCGCGCATGAAAAAATATTCCGCAAGTATAAATATTGAATCGAAAGTTTTATTAGCGATATCAATTCCATTGAGCGCACGCTGTATAGAATAAAAGATGGCAATTAAAATACATCCGAATTGAGGCTTTGTTGATATAAAGTATATTTCAGCTTCTTTGTTGTATTATGCGGGACTCAACCGAAGAGACGTTCGATTGATTATAAACAAAGAGTAATTAAGGGGAGGGATTTTATAAAGATTCTTTCAATAATATAGTAGGTATAATGATGAAGAGGTCGACTTTAATTGGAGACCTTAATTTTAATTCCTTGAAAAGTATATTTTAATATATTCAAATTAATATTAATGATATTTTTTAAGTGACTGATAGCACTGTCCAATTATTATAAGAAAGACTATCAAATATAACATTAAAAACTTCACTGTTAGTCATTACAACCGAAATTAACTTATTCAAATTAATACATTTCGTATGCTTATGTTATGAAATAGTTTACACATTATAACTACACATCCACTTAATCGAATCCATATTACTAATTGAACCATAACCAACGATAAATATAAAGCAACCATACCCACCGGGCTGTTTATCTGACCATAGCATCGCTTTAAAACTCGCCAAAAGAATTTCCCCTCATCCCGCGTCATCCTTTTTCCGAACGATTGGACGGATATCAATATTTCAGTCCCGTGCCTTTTGCCATTCGGCAAGCGCGCGCTTAATAATTCAGGCCGCGCAAAAAGCTCGCGCGTAGACAAAAAAACAGGGAGAGAAAAAAGAGAGGCAGGATAAAAAGTTCGCGTATATATATATTCGCAAACACAAACGGCGGGAATTAAAGCGTAAAATTATTCTTTATGGCGTTCACCCTCGCTCTTTCTCTGGTATATCGATCAGCTAGGGTTAATTGAGGCTGATATGGATTTATGATTATTCGCGGCCACGGGAATAAGTTTTCTCTCCGTGCTGCCACGGGAGAATGAGAGAGAGAGAGGGAGTAATCTTCTGGTAATTTATTTAGAGCTCCAATTCACAGGGGAGAGAGAGAGAAAGAGGAACTTAATAAGCCGCCTTATTAGCGTCCGCGCGCAATCCCATCTATCAGAGCAGAGCTACGCGCTCGTTTCGATCGCGGGGAAAAAGTTATTGAAAATAATGTTCCTTTGTTCGACGCTGCAGTATAACGGTGATGATGGACGTCGTCGCGGTAATGAGGTTCTCGTAATTAATGAGCGGCCGTTAAAAATGTATTGATGGCGATTGTTGTGTTAAAAATAACATCATAATTGATGGGTCATAAAGTATTGGCCTGTCAATACCGATCGTTGTACGTCAATAATTTGACATCACTTGATTATATCATTCAGGCTCGTGACTAATGTAGTAACTAATTCAGTTGTCCTTCGGGGACTCGTACTATTATATATCTGCGCCTTTAAAGGTTCTAACTATACCAAGCTGACTGCGCCTTTACAGAATCTTGTAAAGCAAAATCTTCTCTAATTTCGTTAATTTTCACTTCAACAATCTTCAATGCGACTAACAATTCTCTACCAATAGTCATACCGACTGTTTCGAACTTTTACACGCGATCACATTCACAACGCGATCACCAACAGCTCGGTATATTTCTCGCAACCAGCTCTTAAATCACAAAAACCTTTCTTCCAACCACCAACAACAACCGTCCACTTGTCTCGCTTTCATTAGCAGTCAAACCGTCGGCAATATATATCCCTCAAACGCAGCTCGCGATCAGTCTCAAAGAAACCCGTCCCTTTTACCTCCACTCCCAATCCAGTCTATCGTCCAGTCTCTCCTCACGGCCATAAAAACCTTCCTTCCTCTATACAGAGGACCTCCGAGAGAGAAAAAAAGAAAAATAAGAACCCCCCCCCCCCTTCCGAGTCATTGAATTTCATTGTTGTCGCGCCGTCTCTCTTTCTCTCTCTTCCATCCCCTCCGCGTATAAGGTTCTTGTCGGATTAAGCGAACCCGTGCTCCTCGGCACATTCGAGTGGAAAACGCGATCCCGTATAAACCGCCCCCGGAGGCTCTGCACGTGCACACTTACACGTACATACCATACTTGTCTGTGTGTGTTAGAGAGCGAGCGGTTCGCCGCGGTGGTAGCGGCACCTTCGAAGCTAAATTTAAAGCGGAGCCGACGGCGGCGGCGGCTGCTCCTTATCTCGCCGACTGCTGCTGGTGCAATCTATGCTAACGGAATTAGTATCGATTCGACGCCCAAGAAGAGCGAGAGAGAAGCAGATGTATAAATTCGTCTTCTGCTCTCCACGAAGCGTCGACGTCGCGACGGTTGCGCTGCTACTGCCTTTTTCTTGAGAGCTGTGCTGAGGGGTATAAGACGTCTCTCGCGTGGCTCGTAAAGCAGAAGGCCGAGGTAATGCGTCACACGCGGAATATTCAAAGTGTATGGCCGTCGGCTATATAGCGGTAAACAATATACAGACGCACGCATCGATGCAGGATTAATAATTTCGCGAGCGATGGTCCCGTTAAAAGACGAGAGTGTATTATCATGGCGGAATCGTATTTAAACATCGGTGATTATCCTCTCGCTACATAACGAGGGGCGGGTAAGAGAAGTTGGCGATAGAGAGCTATAGGTAGCTACTCCGCGTACAATAATAATACCGACGCATCGATCCAGCCGCCTCTACGATGTCTGCCTTTTGACGGGGAACACGCGCGCGCTTTTACGATGATTACTCGACTACTCCACCCGCATTGCGCATTGCATCGGAAATGATTTCGCGCCCAATTAAACCATGGGAAAGGAAAGCCTCGTCTCTGCTCCCTCCGTCTACTTTCTCTTTATGCGCGGCGCACACACCACTCGTGCGTATATTATACGTGCAACGGGGGAGGAAAAGAGCGAGCGGGAATTAAACGACGTTAAATTCGGTAAACCGAGCGTGACACGCGGCTGCTGCTATACTGCAGTGGTGTACAAAAAGCTCGCGCTATATATGTATACTCGACGTCTTGCGTGGCGAACGCGCGCTCTCGAGTGTAATTTATAAAGTTTGCAATTTTACGGCACGCGCGAGGCCATTTTGAGAGTTGACGATTTATGCGCGTTAATTTTTTAGAGTAAGGGCGCGCGCGTTCGCCCGAGGAAGTTTTATTGCGTCGCGGTGCTTCATTATTCGGCGCGTTATGGGTGTGTCTATAGGTGTGACAAGGGATTATGGCGGTTTGAATAGTTTAGGGTTCAGGTTGAAATGCGGGAGTGTTGTAGTAAGATAAATAAATAGGAGGATTGAAATAGGAATGAAAAAAAAATATAGAAAAATATAAAAGCGCGCGCGTGTCCTCTATTTGGGTATATTCGGTAACAAAATATAAAGGAAAAAAAGGATAAAATAATATTCCAGAAGCGAAAATAGACGGCGAAAGGGTAAAAATAAAAAAGAACTTGAATCAATATGCTTTTTGTACGCGCAGTACTATATCTATTTGTTTTATCATCTAAAAAAACTCATTACTCACCGCGTCGAAAGTTCAACTGTACTTATATTAGGCTCTCTAAACCAATCTAGCGTGTTCGCAATCGAGGATAGCGCCTCTACAAAAGGCAAATTAAAAATAAGTATCTCGCTGTATGGGGTTGACACGCCGAAGTCGATCGGTTGACTTTTAATTTCGAACAAAGTACTACATTGCCCGAGAGAGGGAAACACAGAAGGCCGAAATCGTGAGGAAGGAGGGAAGAGAGTGAGGGAGAGTAGAACCGAACTTTTCTCGTTAACATTTGCCTCGGATTTTCGCGCGCAATCTCGCCCCCGGACTTTTCCGGCCCGAGCGCTAGGCTCGCTCTTTGTCTTTGTCTTTCGGAGAGAGAGATAGAAGTCTAACGAGACATGGGGTGTAACCCAATGGCGAGAGAGAGAGAGAGAGAGTGAAGGTATGGTGGCTATAGCTATATTTTATGTATTACTATGTTTTTGATTAAACAAAAATAAATAAATTATATATTGTCAAAGGATATATAGTTTATTTTGGTAGATTTCGTAATAATAAATTATTCAACGAAGAAGAAAACCTAAATATAAACGCAGGACGTGACAGAAGCTTCTTGCACCATTGAATTTCTTAAGAAATTGAGGTTACGTCTAAAAACGTCTACCTCAAAATTAACAAGGCTTGAACCCATTTAGCCGCTTTTTAAATTAAACTTTATATTTTGATCAGAATTATTGCCATTTCACTCGACTACGACCACCCGAACCCGAAATACACTCTTATAAATAATTACTAACTCGCTTACCCCATCCCCCAGTTTTTACCGAAACCCTTTATATTAATAACCCTTGTATCTGGGTTACACAGAGTCTACTCCGTTCCCACAATAATTCACCCTCGCCTAAAACACTCCACAGTATCCTCCTCCGTTTCACTGCAGGAGATTATTTCCGGCGAGCGAGCATCGACCCGCGATCCATCGATTACCTTCTTGCCTCATCTCTCGTCTCCGAAACAATCGCTCGCTCCGCGGTTTCTTACCACCGCCGCCCCATACAGACAAAAGTCAGACTGCAGTTAATTATCGAGTCGCTCCACTCACGCACACACGTATACAGCAAGTCGTCCTTCCTTCCCCAAGCTAATCACCCTCTTCTTTTTGCCGTCAGCAACGGTCCCCTTGTTTCCGACACGTTTCATCGCCCTCGACCTCGCCGCCACCGCAGACGTCTCTAGATGTCTCTCTTTTTTACTCTCGTTCGCGAACAGTAGCAGCAGCGTGATACTCTACTCTTTTGCGGCGCGCGTGATGCACAATGCAGGGAGAGCTAACGAGATAACTGATCGATATACGGAGGGGAGAGAATAGTGAGGGGAAAGTTGTTTAAGGTGGGGGAGGATGGTGCGTTAAAGGTGAGACACGAGATTGGTTTTATGTCGTGAGTGCGGAGTTTATTAACTATACGGGCGACGGTGACGAGATTGTTTTGTCAGTGGGATGTGGGGAAAAGTGATTTTATTTTGAAAAGCAGCTGAGAGGTTATCGAGGTTTCTTCAAGTACTTAGTTTTAAGGAGAAAATTTCGTTGTGAGTTGAAAACTTATATTACGGTTTGCCTCCTTCAAGAGAAATCTTTGTTATAAATGTGTTCGAGATTGAATGTTTGATAATATTTGTGTGCATTATCTTCAGGCATAAACAAATCATCTCTTCTTTTTATAGGAAAGTTTTATTTTGAACATCTATCGACAAAATTTTTTTGTGACAACAAATAATTCGTCTTAAAAATTAACACAAGCAACCAATATATTAGTTTGAGGAAACGACATATCAATAAGTTGGCAGCGGATTCTTATGACGTCTTTATATCATTTTTTTACTTGCTTTTCAATAAAATCCTTTTCTAGTACCTTTCTGAAGCACCTGCGTACAGTTACAACATTAATGAGAACAAAATGAATGCAGCGTCGTCAAAGAAACCCCCGCACTTTCATTACGCACTTGACACTTTTTTTACTCTCCCTCTATCTCTTTTTCTCTCCAACTTTTCGAAAGAGCAACAAAACCAAAGCTTCCTCTATGAAGAAGCAAAAAGTAAAAAATCCCAAAAACCACGGAAAATAGAACTTTTCACTGCAGGGTCAAAACGACGCTCACACACACACACACGTGCGAATATTAAATTACACGCCAGCCGGTCTCGTTAAAGGAATTCCCGGCAATATCTCAATCAAATTCACCTGCAAACAACAAACCGCCCCGCACGCTTGCTCGCCACCTTTTAAATTGCCAACTAAAAAAAGCGTGCAAAAAAAAAAATTACTCACTTTTTCTCTCTCTCTCACGGGCACGAAGGTGAATTACAGAGCTCCGCGGTAATGATCGCGAAAAAATCAGCGCAAACAAGCCCGTCCACTCGCGTAAGCGGCTGCGACCATTTTATTAAAAAGTCTTATACACGTACACATACAGCTCGCGCGGTTGCACTACTACCCCCGTATATGCACAATCTTAATCAGAGCTACGGCGGTGGCGCTAATTGCCGGAACGGCCTCCTCTAAAGCATTGCAATTAGCGCGCAGGTAGTAGTAGGCGACTATGTCGTTAAGCGGAAAAAAAACACGCTGCAGGAGAGTGCGTTACACGCGCGGCTATTATAAGGGCAAGGAACTCGCCACGAGACGACTGTGTGTGTGTAAGCGTGTAAGTGTACGAGCGGTTGTTTAGCAGAAAGTGCGAGGAAAGAGAGAGAGAGCTTTGAAAAAAAACGAGGTGAGGTTTGAGGTTTGTAGTTTGAAAGGCGCGATGGGAAAGTTGCGGCCGAGCCGGAGAAAGTCCGTCCGCGGTTTTGATCAAAAGCGGTTTCAGGAAGGGAGGAGTGCTAAGTGGTGGCATTGTTTGCTCGATTACTATATAAGTTTTAGCTTTTGTTCCAGTTTTAACGGTTTAAAGTTGTTGTGTGTGTGTGTGCGGTTTAATTTATTTATACCATTGCGCGCTCGAATAATTTTCTATACGTATATTCGAATGATGTGTCACTTTAAATATAATATAAACGTCAGAATCGGTACGGGCGGCATAATTGTTATATAATACAGCTCTAATTAGGTAATCAATACGCCGTTAATTCACGTTAATACCGTACCCACCTCTTTCTCGAATCATTTTTTCAAACCGGCAAACAGACATCGCACACACGCGCGCACGCTTTTTCAGCGTTAACGAGTGTGCATGCACAGTTCATTAAAATCTCTATGAGCGCGGCGTTGATTCACTTTGACAAACGATTCATTAAAAAACACGCACATATTTCTCCTCCTCCACTTATTCGCCTTTTACCTCGCGTCGATAAACATTGCAGAAATATATCACATACATACATACACACTCGCACGCGCGTGTGGACTTTAGCGTTCTCTTGTTTCCCTCCAGAGCCTTTGAAATAACCCCAGAAGCGAAGTGATATTATGCCACGTGTGCGTGCATATGTGTATATGTGTACGTATGTATTTTACAGAAAGGCGTGCGCGAGCTTGCGCGTTTTTTTTTGCGTGCAAAGAGGAAAAGCAATTGAACCCCTCCGTTGACTTTGATGCGCACGCGTATATATGGAGTATATAGCGGAAGCGGCGCATCGAGCCTCTCTCTCTCTCTCTCTATCTCTGATATATGAAGTTGTTCTATCGGATATCCCTCGAATATTGCCGTTGATATTGAGTCGATAAGAGGGAGAACTGTTTTATTGGCACGTGCCGGGTGAGAGTATCGAGCGCGCGCAAACGCTATTCTATCCCGGAGGCGCATTGACTTTGCGAGGGGGTAATTCGCTTTGTTCGCGCCTGCTTAATTCCTTTTTCAGATAGTTATTTTAATCTCACCGGCTGGTTGTGGCGATTGATTCGAAGGCCATTTATTTAAAAGGAAGTGGAACGGAAAGAGATGGTTTAATATTATGCGGTTTTGTAAACGGAAATGGAATGACGGAGTGTAATGTGATTATATGGTTGAGAATAAAGAGGATAATATTAAACGTACTTGGTGTGAATTGGGATAATATAATATTAAAAGCTCTTATAGCATGATATATACACAAAATTAGTCTTAAAATTTGTCTGTATTATTTGAATGGTTATCATTATTATTAGCTATTTGAAACACCTTCTTCAAATACACTGTACAATTTTTAATTAAATGTTTATCAAATTTAACTCATAACATTTATTTTACTATTTCCAAGCATTTAATATATCTCAAAAAATTATACAACCACACTCTCATGATTAAATTAAACTCGAGGCATTAACCATCAAATTAACAATTTCATAGCACTTCGTATCAAGATCCACACCCCCAGCGCCAGTTTCAATTTTCCTAAACGCACAATAATTTAGTCACACGCGTCGCATACGAATTTCTCGGTAGCGCGTACGATTCTCTCTCTCTCCCTCCACGTCCCAAAAGATACGGCATCGAAAATTCATATTTGTACCGTCGGGGGAGAATTTTAGTGAAATTTAAGGCGCCACCGAGAGATAGAATATTCCAAACACACCCTCGCACTTTGCATCTCTCGCGAATTTTCCCTCCCGTCGCGCGTCTCTCTCTCTCTTCTTATCTTTAGCGAATTCCCACGCGGATGCAATGCAATAAGGATTCGCATTGTGCGAATTTTCGGGGAGTGAATAGGTATACGAGCTTAGCCGTCGAAAATGACCTTCGCTGAGACGCGTGCAACTACTTGATAAACTTCGCGTAGACGTGTGTAGCTTATGTATATATAATATATATACATAGAACCTCGGGGGACTGGGAAGAGGAGGAGGAGGAAATAAATCTCCGAAGGTGCTAAATGTAATCGAAGGCGATAAGAGCTCAGGGCGCGTGCGAGAAAGAGACGAAGGAAAAAGGAAAACGAGGACGAGGCGCGGAAGAAAGAGTGAGCGAGTCCGTGAAAAATAGAGCCCGGAAGGAGATAAGGCGGCCCTCCTAAGCGCCGGGGAAACTTTCGTATTTCCTTCCCTCATTGAAAACCACCTGAGGAATAAGAAATGCGAGCGCGAGAGAGATACCTCTATACCTCGCGCGTCTGCCGGAAACCGTATACGTACAGCATGTATATGCGAGGAAGAGAGAGAGAGAGACAAAAATAGGAGGAAGGCATTCGTTTACGTAACAACCGAGACGCGACTATGTAAAACGCGCCGGCTTGAGTGTGTACGTACAAGCGCGCGAGCTCGAATTTTGCTCGCCACGGGAATTCTCGAGTGCAGCATCTGCGCGCGGTCACGTGGGGACGACGCGCGGCAGCGGAAACTCCATTTTTGCTGGTATATTTTATTCAGTAGGGGTGGGGGAAGGTGTAGGGGGTGAGTAAGCATCGGAGCGCGACTGCTTATTTCAATAAGAATGAGGAGAGCTGGTGTTTTCGAGATGGGTAATTGTGGGAAATTTTCGAGGTAGAAACCTTTGCTCAGTTGTCGATGTTTAATGGTTTGATTGGTGAATATGTGCGAGTTTATATTTGCCCGATGAAATTATTGGTATAATTATTTGTAAAAATAAAAATTAAGATATGTATAATTTATGATATATTTGTAATAGCAATTGTTTACAAAATACTAAACATACAAAACAACCATTTACTCTTTTTCTATCTAAAATAGTGGATTTTTCTTAACTCTCATCTGTATAAAAATCGTCAATAAATAGCATCAATTTTCTCCGAACCTTAAAGAAAGTTAATATTATTTCCCTGACCCACTCCGCACATCGCTTCCCCCCTAAGAAAATTTCAAGATTCCCGCGCCACCGTCGAGGCGTCGTAAACACCCTCGTCGCTTAGCAACTCATTAACTCAACCATTAAAAACATCCACCTGGCAACAGCCGTCAGCTCCCCATTCGCCTTTCTAAGCTTCTTTCTCCCTCGCCGAGAAAAAAATCCCCCAAGAAAAAGCAGCTCCATATACCTCTACACTCAAAACCTAAACACTTCCATTTCCATCCATCCAACAAAAAATATTCCAGAGACCTATACAGGCGCTGAATTTTTTTTTTTGCTTCTCTACCTCGATCACTCTCTCTCTTCGCGTTTTATCGTTCCCTCTTTTTGCCTTTCGTTAAACGTCTGCGGGACACTTGAATCCGCGGGCAACCATCCCTTTTACCCTCCGCGTTTTAGCCGGGAGCCGCGCGCGGAGTAGTAGTGACGCCGAGAAAGAGCTGCTGCTGCTCCCCTCTCTCTCTCTACCTCTCGCTTGACGTGCGCGCGCGTTTCGATCGAACGTCGCCCTGCGCGCAGACGACGGTGACGTCGTCCTACGCGAAAATTCTTTGAAAATTCACGAGTTTTTTTCACGAGCGAGCGAACGAACGAGCGAAAGGTGGAAAGCGCCGCCCGGTCCTTTATCGTCGAGTGCTTTTTGATCTTTGAGGCTGGAGAGTAGGAAGCGGGAAAGAGAGGGAGGGATCCTTTTTGGCTTGTAAATTAAAATCTTTGTCTGTGAGCTACGGCTTTAATGAGCGTATTCGATTGTTATATGTAATTATAGCCCCGGGCGAGGATTATCCGTTTGAGTCGGCGTTTTTCCCGTCTGAATTCGCTTTTGGCTCTAATTGAGCGCGTGATACGACGGAGACGCTTCTATTTGAAGGGGAACGTTGCTCCGGTCTTTAAGATGCATATTTTAGTTTTATTCCTAGATATATTTATAAAGTAAATTTCGTTTTTTTAATTCAATAAGCAACGTACAATGTATAATATTGAATCTCGATAAGAGAATTGAAATCAAAATTATTCAGGAACATGAATAAAAATTAAGATAAAATATAGTCTTGGAGATGTATTTATATTTTAAGGCAGATTAAAAATTAAGAATCGAGCATACAGTCACACGTCTAGTAAAAGGGTATCATTGTAATGTTTTATAGAACATACTTTAACTGAAAACTAGCACGACAAGATCAATATTTTTCAAATGAATGATAAAACCAAGCTGTTAATAGTACATTATGTAACAAGGGAGTAAAGTCGCAGATTATGGCCACTTTATAGACTTGGAAAAGTTATTTTGTATTTTTGTGTTATAAATTCATCATAGACTTAAAAAATCTTACTTTATTCCCGCTAATTTAACATACAAACAGGGAATCAGACGCCACTTTTGCCCCGCTTTTCAGGCTATAAAGTGGCCACTATAGTTGAAACGGAAATAAATAAATTTTATACACCATAAGAAATACGATTCATTAACTTATATAGAGACGTCATTCTCCCTAAACACCGTAACGTTATAATCCGGCACCTGTAAACCGCGCAACTTTCCTTATTTAACATTCTCATTGAATCATAAAGATATCAGAAAGATCGTCTGATGGCGACTATATAGCACCTCGAAAACTTGAAAATTCCATCTTTGCCCCGCGACGAAATAATCCGCGCGTCTCTTGCCTCCTTTCACCGCGCGTCATCAAACTCCAACTTCCAAACAATTACCGGGCGGCCTGCTCCCATGAAATTTCAAGATAATTAGAACGGCAAAAACTTGGCGTCCGTAACGGCGCGTTAATCCATAATCCCTTCCCCTCCAGTCACTCGCTTCACTAAAAATAGCGAAAAAATGCCATTCGTGCCGCCTAATTAAAAGAGTTTATATATTACGGGCCACCCCTCTCACCTAGAGAAAAAAACTTAATAACTCTCTAATAATTTTCATAATTGCACACGCGCGCGCGCGCCAACTTTCCTTGGCGAAATAAAAAACAAATAAATCCCTTTCACCCGCGCTCTCGCAGTAGCAGCAGCAGCAGCGTTAATTATGCGAGATTAATGGCCACGGGATTAAGCGCGAACGGCTCTCGCCTTGAAGTTTTCTTATACTCTCTCGCCTCGGTTATGAATTCGTTCGTGCGGGGCTGCGGTGTGCCATTATTATTCAGCTGCGCTCCCACCCCCCACACCGTTCTAATGAATTCCGAGATATCGTCGTCGCCTTCGCCCGCGAATTTCTCGCGAGAGAGAGAATCGCTTCCTTCCGACGGTGCTGGAATGCGTCCTGTATAATGGCGGTACGCGTCGATATTGCGCCAGACGCGAGGCGATTAAGAGGGAATGCGAGAGCAGGAGGTGTGATGCGCGAAAAATGGAAAGCGACGACGACGACGGTGTTGTTGTATAAACAAGGGTGGGAGAAGGCGAGGGTAGGAAACGTTTGCAGGGTGATTTTGAGGATGACGGTGTGGAGAGAGAGAGAGAGATAAAGGTGGGCGAGTTGGTGTTATGGGATTTTGATGAGCAGATCTGCGCCGCGTGGATGTGTTTGGGAAAGTGGTTGGGGATGAAATTGATAAGCATAATAGAAGTTTGCTGTTTATTTTATTATGACAATATAAGCTATACATTTTAGGTATTGGTTAATGTGTAAATATGTGTACTAATTTGTAAACTTTTAATCGATAAAAGACATTCGCATTTTGGAATTACTTCAACTGAAATATATATACTTTATCGGCATTATATTCTTTTTATAAGTGTAAATATAAATTCACTGCATCGCTTTATTGATTTTTGTTCAATGGCCTGTTTAATGAGGTCGTTTTGTATTGATTGCGCTCTTCACAGTATTCGGTAGCGCCCGATTACACTACTTTTTCAAACAGTCACTCAATCACCGACGCGCAATATTCGATTTTTTCATCTTATCGCAGATTTATATGCATTTATTCACGACACGTCGAACCCTTTAAATGCCAAAAGCGTATTGAAATAATTATTTCTCCTTTATTTTCACAGCTATATACCTCAATCATTAAAATAACCTCGTTATTATTTCACCAGATAAAAAAAAAAGAAAAAAAGGAATCGTATCTGTGAATCTCCATATTTTTCTGGGCGATATACTTTTTCCCGTTACCAAATAAAGAAACAAAACTGTGCCAGAGATCTGCACCTTTCCCGCACGTCGAACACTCGCATAATATATATATATCAGTCGACAAGATGATTCCCGCAGCGCGTTCGAATTATGACGAATGAAATTTAAATGAGAAATCGGATGCAGAAATGCTGCGAAGATTCGAATTTTCGTACGGCGTGCGGCTCTCTGCATATAACCTGCAGCCATCTCGCTCTCGCGGCCAGTTTAAAGCGATTGAATTATTTAAAAGCGAAGAAGAAGCGTCGTGTCGCGGAAAATCGATAGGACAAAAATAAAGCAGAGAGAAGAGGAGTATAGTGTGGCACAGCGGAAATGATAAAGACGACGGGCTCCATATATACCTATATCATATCACAGGCCGAAAATTCGCGAACCGGCCGCACGAAACTAATGCCCACCCCGTAATTTGAATTCTTTTGTTATACAACACTCACGCACGCGTACCTATATATAGAAATTTCATTATACCTACCCCCTACACGCTGAGCACCGAGAACCCGAGATTTAACCCGTATTTATTCAAATATCCTCTGCGCGCCTCGCGTTAATTAAACTTGCAGCTGCTGCTGCTGCCCAGAAAAAATCGAAGCCGGTCTGCACGCGTGCGCATCCACTGGGGCAATAAACGCGTGTGTAATTGAAAAATTCCAGAGCCACATATACATACACACATCCGAACCTTCCGAAATTTTCAGCGTCACATCGCGGGGCGCGCCTATACAGAACCCTTATATACTCGAGCGACCGAGAGGAAATGGAAAAGCGAGGGAGGGAGGGAGGCTGCGCCGTGTTGTTCGCATAATTACTCGATCGTTACCCCCGACGCCCGCGAGCGCGCCACTGCAGCGGTGGTGGTGGTGGTGGCAACACAATGCACAGCGGCAGCAGCAGCAGCCGGTCGAAGATGTGACTATGCTGGAACGCCGCCGCCGGCGCGCCCGCTATATACGTGTGATAATCTCGAAATCAATAAAGTGGTACCTCGCGCATGCCCATAGATTTCCTCGTTTTATAACGAACGAACGCGCGCCGAAATTTTCGCGGTGTGTGGTGCCTTGTCTCTCTCAGCGATGGGTCGTTGACATGTGCCACGAGCTGAGGAACTGTGTACGTGGGTATACATATGTAAAGAGACGAATGTATGCGCGGGTGTGTGTAATATACGCGGAATATATACGCTTTTCGACGGTTTAATCGCCGGACAAAGGGAGGGTTGGGTAACGCAGTTGCGTAAGGGAACGTGCGGCGGTGGTGGGTCTGTGTGTTTGGTCGGCAGAGAGGAAGGGTGGAACGAGATTGCCGGGAGAGGAGGACGACCAGGAGGGGGAATTTGATTTGGTGTGCAAAGAGAGAACCGTTACGCTACTCTCTCTCGGTTGTTATTCGCGGATTGATTGTTGAGCGAGATTTGAGCGGCGTGGCGTTGGGAGAGTTACGGGACTCTTTGTGATACTGATATGCTCTCGCGTCTTTGAATTTCCCTCGTGATTTTAGTATAGTGGATCGTTTTAAACGTACTTTGTACGAGTTCTTTTACGAGTTGAGTAGAGTTTTGTCGGATTATCACGTACAATATTAACTCGCGTATATTATAACAATCCGAACTTCGTTTGTATCTATAACTTTCGCACTATATGCTGAAGCACGCGCGCACGCTATGTGTTTCTCCTGGAACTAATTTAATTATTATAATGTATAAAAGCGGAATTATGATTATTATTATCATTATTATAAATCCAGAAGAGGTGCAATAAAACGCCATGTCAGAGAGGGCGCGATAAAAATATCCGCGCTTGAATTAAAACTGCACGGGGGCCCATTGAGCGTGGCGCGCAATTTTCCCGGCGACAAAAAGATCCTCGTTCCCGATAATTCAAAGAAACTTACTGCCACTATTGTGTTCCAGAAAATCTCATTACGCCCACTATATAAACTCGCCTCCCCTCTCTCTCTCTCTTCCCCAAATAAAGAATAAAAAAACAAACTACCCTTCGCTTACCCCTATATAAAACCTTCGAATCTTGCGTCCCTTTGATTCACTATCTATCTCCCCCACATATATATGATAAATAAACAAAGACTTACACGCGCGCTTCTTACACATCCGGTCAAGATCCCCTCCGCTCTCTCTCTTCTTTCGGGCAGTAAAACGCGCGACCGTAAAGGGGAATCAATTCGATTCCCTTCCCTCCCCCGTTCGTATCTTTTCCGCACCTAGACCGCCCTCCACTTTCTCTCTGCACTACTACCACGCGCGAGCGAACGCGCGAGAGAGAGCACTTGTTGCTCTCTCGCCGCCCGCCGCCTTAAGAAACTATATATACCCGAGAGCGTCTTTCACGTATATGCGAGGTGAGGAGGGCATTCCGATGGATGTATTCGAATCGGATGGCTGCTGCTTGTCGTCGTCGTCTTTTTTTTATTCAGCAAAGGCCGCTGGGTTGTCCTTTTATCGCGCGCGTGTATGTGTGTGAGGATGGGCGTTAGTTGAATGAATTGTGCGCGCTTGGCGAGTGTTGCGGATTTACGAGGCTTCGCGTGCTCGGGGAGTTGCTGCCAGTGAGTTGTGCGTGCGTAGGGGTTGAAGCCCGCTAGCCTTTTTAAAAGATTGTTTTGTGGGTTTTTTTTGGGGTGGCAGGTAGGTACGGGTTATGATTAGTGGTCGGATTGGATGGTCTTTTGGGAGCTATTATAGTATTTGGGTTACCTATACTGTATTCAAAAGTAGAAAATGTTGAATGATGAAATTTTAATCGTATATAGCATCGGTTCAAGCATTAATAAATGCAACCGCTAAAAGTTTTAAATTTTGTTATTGTATACGATTCGCAGAATATTTCGATATACAGTGCGATTTATTTCAATTGTGTCACTCGTTAAGCTAAGTTCATTGGCATTACCTATTTATCCCCATCCCCCCACCCCTGGAGCTTTTAATCTTCGTAAGTACAGTAGTATTATTTTAATCAAGGCCCGGTCAATTAAAAGGGATGAAACGTCCGGGATGGACGTCCCTGCCTCGAGATTCAATAATTAGGTTACTTCGTTAATTGCGAGGGACGTGCGATTGATTAGTTTGCCCGATTCAGCGAGCTTTGCGCGTAAACCTGGTATAAAAGTAATGCTATGGAATAATTCCGCTTCTAGGGAAAATTTGTTACTTTTTTTATAATAAAAGGTTAAAGCTGAATACATTCTTTAATTATCGGTAACAAGGTATTTCCAATATTGTTGTTTTTTCTTCTTTATTTATTGAAACGTAAAATAATTGACGCGCAAACTTGTTTTTGAGGATTTTAACGGTCACGAAACAGACAAAAAGTGCGATAGAACGTTGAATAAAGAAATAAAAATTTCAAATTTTATCCATTTTTAACAAGTTTGGAATTTGATTTTCTCGTTTAGTTTAACTATCCGTTACGGTACAATGCTTTTTCGAATATTTCAAAGTTACATGATTCTACTTTCAATATATTATACAGAAACGAGTAACAATGCAAAAAGTATTTCATGTCAACCTGTAAACTACCTCGTTTCGCCATCTATTTCCCACACTATACACTATCTACATCCAGTATACAAAATTCAACACTAAAACCTCCTAAACCACCCTTTTCGCATCACAATCTCAAAAATTCTGCCCTAAAAAATTGCTAAAAAGCTCGTAAAAAAAAAATTCGGTCGCTGCGCAAAAAAAAAAGAAAACCATTTGCAAAGCTTCGCCCCGCCTTTCCCGCTCGGCTGAATACATTTAATAAATTATACTCGGGCAAAAAGATACCTTTCACGCCAAAGGTACGCGACTTCCGCGCGCCGCCATAATTCATCCCGGTCGAAAATCCATTTCGCCCTCCGCTCAGCTCTCTTGCGCGCAATTTAAAGTGCGCGCGTTTATCAGCGCCCCGCGAATATACTTTATATGCTCACACGCGTCGCGCGTATTTAGGTTCATTTCCGAGATAAAAAATCGCGGATGCTGCATACCCGCTCCTCCCTTTATATACACACACAGCGTCCTACGTATGTATATATACATATATAAGGCTGCAGAACGTATGAATGGGGAGAGAAGCAGCCTTACAAAGCTCGCGCGAAATGAAAATCGTCGTCGTCTGCGCCAGCTCTCTGCGGGCCTTCGATAATCGCGCGCCCCGGGAAAATGAGATTTCGCGCGCGCTCGAAGGGAGGATTTTTCTCGTTTTAAGGGATGCGCACGCGCGCGTCAGCATTTTTTTTTTCGGACCCCGTCTTTGTCTTCGGAGGAGACTTTTTTTAGGAGAAACGCGCGAGTTGTTGTGTGAGCAGGGGTGTGTATTTGGCGCGCGGACGTGATTTCGCGCTGATAAAGTCGGACGTGTCGGTGCAGTCGGTTGAGCGCGGTAACAAAGTTTTCTCTCGGGCGCACGTTGTTGATGGAATTTTAAGTATTTATAATAGGGGGAGGGGGGAATTTGTTTTATTCGATTGTGCGATATTAGAGAGGTATTTTTTTATTGGACGAAATGAATAAATAAAGCTGGAACGAATGGATTAAAATCGAAATATTTTTGATTTTCAAGAGTTGCGTTTTTATTATTATTTTGCGTAAAAATTCGATTGGTATTTCAAAGTTTTTAAATTGTAACAAAGCATTGTTGATAAAGCGCACAAATTAAGTTAGTAATCAATACCAATCATCAAACAATTAATTAAACAACGTATATCAATTTATACAGTCCAATTTAAACTACGCCAACAACTACGAGAAATCAAACGCACGGACGGGCAAAAATATACGTGCGCGGAAATCGAAACGTTAAATTTTTACCGGATTTATTTACAAAGAAAACAAACAAATTTCCAAGTCAAAGAGCAGTATTAATTTTCTTGCGGAAATTGAAAAATTCGCGTCGGATCATCTTTTCCACGGAGTGCCAACGGTTTGCCCCGGCCATACATATATACGTGGCCACAGTGTGGAGAGTTTACTCTAACAAAAATTGAATTCCGTGATTTCCACGGGCTTGCATTTACGGTTTACTGATATTTTTTCAGTTCATTGTTTCGGTTCCGTATTATTTTATTGGATTAATTTAAAATAAAGCCTTTGTACAGCCCAGTCACGTTCCATTTTCAATTCAAACCTTTAGATTTAAATTAATTAAATAAACCGCGATTCCTGGTCCATTCTCCGAGCTGCAAAAGTATTTTTCAAAAGCTTTCGCTGGCTCTAAATTGTTCTTCCGTCACGTACCTATATTCTTTTCCATTTTCATCAATCCGAAAATTTTTGACGTTTGTCAAAACCGTTGACGTGGTTTAATATTTTCACTCTCCCGCGCCCGAAGACAAATCTACACGCACCGATCCGTCAATCAACATCGCAACAATATTTCGAATAAATCCGAAATCCTATATATACAGGTCGCAACAATTATATCAATCCCTCCATCACTTCAGAGCCGCGTGCCCGTAAGTCGGCTCCTTACACTCGTAAAAACTCCCGTCCGCTCCCTAAAAAGGCAGGAGAGGAAAACCCTCACTCTCTCGCGCAAGACGCGACGACTACGAGGAGGAAAAGCAGGGAAAAGAACGGAGCGCGTGCAGTCGAGCACAATGGCATTCGGCGGGGGCGAGTCGTGACTGGCAAGTGGCTTGGGAAAACACTTAGGAGTTTTCCCCGGGAATAAAAAGAGAGAGGGAGAGAGCCCGTGCCAGCGAGCCAACGGAAGGGAAAAACGGAATGAAGGAGCCGCTGCTGCTGCTGCTGCTGCTCTGGCAAACACGAGCAAAAAAGGTAGAGCCTGTAGAAGGAGGAGAGATTTCATCATCCCGAGGAGAAGGAAGAGATGCGCCCGGCCGTGGTCGTATAAATGCCATCAGGAGCGGAAAAACGATGAGCCGTTCTGTTTTTCCGCTCGCACGCAGAGTTGCTGGGGAGAGAGAAAGCGCAAGATGCATGCTCTGCATGTATGCCCGGAGTTAAATTATTCCCACGAGCTGCGAGAGGGGGTGTGTTGAGTCGGTTTGCGAAATTTCGTAGGTGGCAAAAAGCCGGGATGAATGGGTCCGCCTGGGTTGCGTGGATGGTTGGACAATTAATTGCATACGCGTCGTTTTTTCGTAAAAATGTTTAAGGGTTATGTATGGACGAGGGAGGCGAGAGACCTTCTCGAGATTGTTGTGACTTTTTGTTTCTTAATTTGCTGTGTAAATTAATCATGGACCATACATAAGAGTAGAAGAAAAGCCTTTCGAAATGAAGACTTTGATTACTAAAACTGTTACTGTCTATCCCTGTTCAATAATATATTTAAGAGATATAAACATTCGCTATAACTTCAATATCCCAAAATTTTTAAAACCCTCCAAAGCGAAACGTTTGCTGCTGAAAGTTTCCTCTAGGCAAACATCGATAGCCATATTATGAACAAATTTCCAAGGTAAATAAACCCTCGCAAAGTTAAACGCAACTATCTGCGCATACACTCCTGAAATCTTGCAGTGAATAAACGAAAATCTGGATTTCCGGGAGAGAGAGAGGCTCATTTGAAATTGAAATTTATAATACCCTACACCTAATATGTAAATCACCATCCGAAATCACTTAAAATAACTTTTAATTAACGTATGTGAACGCTATAGATTATTTGCATGCACTCACTTCAATATGTTATTTTACCTAATCTTTTTTTTTTTTTTTTTTGTTATAAAACACTAGTTATAGACAGCAAAGTAATAAAGTTCTCGAACATTAAAAAAGATTATCACAAAAAATGTTTGGAAAGTATTTTAACACAAGAAGGGAGCCCTTTATATATAATCTTCAAGTTTTCGACGGTTGGGCGAAAAAACTGGTAAAAAGTTTGGTTTGTTATAGGGCTGCACGAGAGCGAGACAACACAATATTTCTGTAATAATTGTCTCGCTTTTGAAAATTCTCTCTTGTCTTGGTCTTTTCAGTCGATATGAAAAGAATTATTGTCTTGTGTTGAAATTCTTGATCATATTGGAGTTACGGAGATATGCGATAAAAAGCGAGAGATTGTTTAACAAATTAGAGGTCCTCGTAGAAGAGGAAGGCATGCAGACGTGAAATAGTAAGTTTTTTTAAATAATTGATTTGTTCACTGTTACACGTCTCTGTAGCTCCCATTTTTCCGAGGACCTCGCATCCCCAGGTATATCAGACCTTTTTAAATGATTCAGTATTAAAAATCCTCGCTTTAAAAAGTGTCGGATGAAATCTGTCATCAGAATAAGACTGTTTTGATTGGTTGTTGTAGACTCATTTTATTGGTCTATATAGTATAGGTGCCAAAATATAATACGTCTGAATTTTCAAGATTTAATTCTTGAGTTCAAGTATTCAAAACAGTCGATAATTAAAATCGTCTAAGAAAAATTTAATTATTTTATTCATCCAACAGACTTTTAAATTAAAACTAACTTGATCATGTTCATAACCTCAGAAAAAAAATCAATAGATAAATAATACGCGCCAAGCGCGTTGAATGTATCTAGTGTTCTTAAATTTAAAAAACTTTTAAATTACAAATGTTACTAAATTTTAAGAATAATATAACGGAATATAATTTAATATACAAATATATTAAGTATAATATAAAAATATTAAAATTTGTAATGTAATATAGAAGTTTAAGGGTTTTGTATTGAAATTGAATACGGATAACAGAAATCGAATTCATATAAAAGTATATGACAGTTTTTAGTAAAATTATAATAAACATGTAAGATACGTATGCAAATAAAGTTTAAAAATAATCGAAATGAAGATTAAGAATATAAGTGAAATTGAAAAACAATATAACTAAAAATAATTTCATACAGAAATTTATTAAGTTTAATATAGTATGCAATTGAAATTATATATAATCGAAATGGAGGTTATGTATGTAACTGAAATTTTATAACAATGTTACTAGAATAATGTATAAGTACATTAAGTTTCATGCCTAAAAATCCCTCTATAAAAAAGAGATTGAAACGTTACGTTGATATTGTATCGAAAACTGTACATAAATATTGTATTGATTATTATCTTGAATATTGAGTCAAGACAATACAATATCAAGATTAATTTTGCTATATCGTGCAGCCCTTGTTTCCTCATGTCTAATAATACAATGAAAACTTCTTCAAATGTTTTGACTTCATTTTCACACTTATTACAAAAAAGAAAAGAAAAACATACTTTTTAGTGTTTTTTTCTTTATCCTTTATCACAATATAATCATTTTCAAAAATAATCACCAAAATACCAACTTTCCAACGAAAAAAAACATATAGATATCGTTTCAGAATTCACGCACGACTTACCGTGCACTGCAGCGAGTAGGAGCGCGACGACGTGTACCAGGAGTAGCCAGCCCGTCGGCCTTGGCGTCGCCTTTGCCCTCGGCGTTGCCACCCCGAGCCAGCAACAGCAGCAGCAGCCGTGGCAGCCCTGCCTGGCCATCCTGTCGTGGATCGTTACGTCGACTCGGCCACCTCCTGCAAAACAATACATACACACCGGCCTTCAATCAATCAGTCCATCTGTATACCCACATCCACGTGCCTAGCTCTCAACACTGGCATCCTGCCCGCAGTTTAAAAAAAAGAAACGTAAGGAATAGGGCGCGGTAGCCGTAGTCAGCGGTATATATACGCTGTGTGACGCCGCCTCGCTAATCTTTCGCAAGCGAGTTGAAACGGGCGGAGCGTGTGCGGCGTTTTTTTTTTTGGATTCCGCCTTTCCGGCGTTTGCGAGGTTCGGGTTTTTTAAAGGGAAGACCGAAAAGGTGCATAGGTCATGGGTTTCATGGGATGGTGAGAGAGGGATCGGATGGGGTTATCGGTTTTACGGTATGTTTCATTTCTATATATTAAAGAATGTTCTATATAATACTTATTATTTTAACGTTTTATTTTTATAGTTATAAAACGCTATTAAATTGTAGCAAACGGATTTTCCAATCAAGCTAAAACATTAATATTGCTGAAAAACGATATTGAAATAATACTTTAAAAAAGCTATTATAATACTTTTTTCGTATTATATTCTGCCTAAATATACAATATAAATAATTTATTAAGATGAAAATAATCGGAGTATAAAAGGAAAATTACAAAACATAATTCACAAGCAATTTACCCGGCGTCACATTCATTCTCATAACCCGAACGTATACTTACATTCCGTTCAACCCAACTCTTTCCACCCACCTATATACAACACACGCACACACGCAGATATCCATCGTAAACGTTCCACTCAACCGGCGCTAATACGCGCTATATACTCGCGGCCATCGTCGACGAGACCGCACCGCCACGCGTGACGTCACGTCAATGGACGGCATGATTTATTCGCTTTTTATATCCCACCACGAGGGGGTTATACGCGAGCAGCCCTCTGTGTGTCTCTCTCAATGGCCGCGACGCGCTCACTCGGCCTCAACGGCGTATATATAGTATCGGTTTATCGAGAAATCTAGCGTAAACGAAGTCGACTTTTATTCCATCACCGAGCCCGCGCTCAGCCTCTCCGCGCGCACATCGTTATATTGGCAGGCGATATACGAGATTTCGCCGTTTTTGTTTGCACAGCGTCGCGCGGCCATCTTGAATCAAAAATGGATTTAATCACGGAACTTCGGCGTGCTGTAAAAAAGCGCGCGACGCGCGGCCGTCAGGTTAGCTGTGGCGCGCGGTGCGCTCACCGAAATAAGTAATAAAAAGTCTCATCAAATTGCGGGTATAAAAGAAAAGTTCGCGCGTGCTGCGACGTTATATATAGGTTTATATACATATATATACTTATAGAGGGAGACGAAAGAAGTGCGAAAAACCGAAAGCTAACGAAACAATCCCGGCGGCGGCAGCTTTACGGCAGGAGAGGGAGAGAAGAAACTTTTTAAAAGGCCGCGAGACGTCGTCGACGACGACGAGGAAAGCCACTAGCCGACACTTCGCGCTCGAAAAACTTGGGGGCCGCCGCCGACTTTTCTCGCCCGTGAGTTCCTTGATTTTATACTGTTTATCAGGGGCAGAGGGAAGGGGGTTATCGGAAAGTTCACGGGGGGCGCGGATTATTCGTCACGAGAAATCGTCCGGGAAATCTTTCCGCGACTCTTCCGAGCTGAGGAGGAAAGTTCCGACGTATATGTGTGTGTGTATAAGAGAGAGTGCGGGCGACCGTGAGATTGCGAGCGATTAGTAGCGAGCAGAGCGAGAGAGAGAGAGAAGGTGGTTTGTTTTTTTTCGATTTATGGGAAGTCGACGAGTCAGAGTAACGATTGATGGAGTTTGGTCTTTTTTTCCCATATTGTTTTTGAAGCGTGAGATTTGGAGAAGAGGATGAGTGGTTCGGTTTCTTGCGATGATTTTTGGAGATGATTATAGGGCCTCTTTCATTTTGATCGAGGGTATTTGTTGCGATAATGGGACTGTGATATACAAAAGAACAAATCTTTTGTGTAATGGTAATTGTGAAATATTACGGTAAAATCGGGGTTATTAAAGAACAAAAACATGGACAATCGAATCAATAAGTATAACTAAATATAATCCATATAAATATTAAGTATTTGAACAATCACTTCTCATCAATACCCAAAATGCATCATAAATCCTACAAAATCACCGTCAACCGCGGCAATATAATAACCCTTCGCTCCGCACGATTTAAAAAATTAAGCGAAACATTTCACACCCCAGCTCCGCCACTTACCTCTCGCCGCCCATAATTTTTATTTCATCACACGTCGATTTTTCTCGCCGACCCGCGCTGCGCCGTAAAATGCCTTTCCGCGCCACTTTTTTTCCTCTCCACCGTCCCGCGCCCCAGGTGAAAGCAACTTTGTCAACTCACTTTCTCTCTCTCTCCCTCTCCTAAATCTGACTTTGCGCGTTCGGGCACTGCACTCCGAGTCGGCGTCGCGCCTGCGCTCGATATATTTTATATACGCACTGAGCAGCAGCAGCTGCCGCGAAGTTTATACACACACATACAGCTACCGCGCGACACTTTTGCCGGGCAATTTAGCCCCTCTCGCGCGCACGCGTGAAAATAAAAAGCTGCATGCGGTAGGAGAGAGAGATTCGAGAGCTCGTTTAATTACGCGAGAATAAACAAGGGCGCTTTTTGATTTCACGTGTGCGTGTGCGCACTGTGCGTAGACGTATATATATATGCATAGAGCTGTTATATGCGTGGAGAGAAAGAGGGAGAGAGGCCGTTCGCCTGTTTGCCGGTTAATTAGTCGGCCGGAGGACTGAGCAAATGTAAGCCTGCGTGTGTGTATTTATATGTATGTATATGTGCACGGAGGGAGGAAAAGAAAAATAAGCGAGTACGGCGGTAGAGCCGCGATATAATTCCAAGCGCGCGTTCGCCACGGTAAATAGGATTTGGATAAATATATACACGGCGCGAGACTGAGGAATGAACTGCGATGGCCGGTAGCCGCTCGGTTGGCTGTCATTATTGACGGATGAAAATTAATATTTGGTTTGTGTAAGTGTATATATATGCCTCGCTCGTCCTCATCCGATGCGGTTTATACGCAAGCTTGTCCATATATAGCTTCGGTTGGGTTTTTCTATTATTTGCGTTTGGCGAATGTCGATTGACGCTTTAAAGCTTTCAATTAAGTATATACACGGCGGTGATTTTCTTTTAATTTTACGCGCATATTGTACATACAAATATACGTTGATATATATTTTACGAAATTCGTTCATCGAATTGCAGAACTTTTCTAAGAATAATAATTGCATATAATTGCATCAGTTACCAAAGGCTTCGATACATAATTTAAAAAGTTTTTCTCGCACCGCGGTGTATCCGTATACATATATATAATCATTCATTAACGGTGAAATAATTCCCGGCATCGCAGCGGAATCTTTTTCTTCAAAAACAAACAGCTCCCCGGCGCGTTAACGCACCGGCGCGCAACAAGAGCCAAAGTTCGCTCCTCTACAGGCGCGCGCGGGCGAAGGCCGCAGCCGAGCGAAATTAAAGTACCTATGTAATTAGATTTAGCTGGAATCCAGTCAAAGTATACTACGCGTTTCTCTCCCTGGCCCCCTTTTTTCCTCCCCTCTCCGCTCTTGAATAAAAAAGAAAACACGGAAAAAGTACAGCACAGCCTGCGTTCAACGGTTTCCCTCGACCCATACAAGTTATTCGACAATTATTATATATAGTAGTATAAACTGCAAAGACGCTGACAGCATCATCGACGACATCTTAATTGCGAGCGTCTCCTCCTCCTTCTTCTGCGACAACTTATACTGTTCGCAGACTTGTAGTAAGTTGCAGAAGCAGCAGCGGTTCGACCGACTGTCTCAAATCCGCGCTCGCGCTCTCGCTGGAGTTTCGAAGGCCATGAAGCGCGAAGCGAGGAAGAGGAGGGCGAGCCGTCGCCGAGGGGAATCAAACGATTTTACGCTCCAGATTACGAGGCGTCTCTTTGAGGATCGGCGCGTCGCGAAAATTCTCCGAGAGCGAGGGAGGAGCAGGAAAAAAGAGAGGAAAAATGCGAGAGACAGATTTTGAAGTGTCCGAGAGGTATAGAACGTTGAGTGTGTAGCAGCAAAGGGAGAGTCCGGCGAGCTGAAATTATATGATTGGCCGTCGATCGGCCGGGAAATTGCCGAGAATCGAACACATGTGTGTGTGCAGCAGGATGTCAGATGAAAGGATGAGGAAGGGCTGTGTGTAAGAGCTGTTTATATCAATATTGAGATTTTAGAGGGGAAGGAGGATTGTGCGCGAGAGCGGAAGGGTTCGATTTCCGGTAGAGTTAATTTAAGAGGGCCGAGGTTGTCGCGATAGTCCTTTTGTATACGATCGAGTTGGTACATTGTGCAAGTAGCGAATAGATTCAATTTCTTTTTTTTTGTTAAAATTTCGCGGAGCGACGTGTGTTGTTATTTTTCTTCTTTTGTTTATGATAAATATTAAGATCTCGTGCCAGCGGTGGCGGGGCATAAAATCTCATGAATTTTAAAAACTTTCTACCGCGTATAAGAGAGGAGGAGACGGGGGAATGCTAAAAATGCGCCGCTAAAGTTCGTAAGAAAGAGTAAGTATGTACTTCAAGTAGATGCATACCGAGTTATGCCAGACAGCGGGCGTGCGTGTGTAGTTGCGTTTCGCCGTGTTTTCTCATTTAACAATCTAACGTTGCGCCGAACTAACTAATACAAAAATACTTAAAATAGTTGGTATATATATACGGGGTGTAAGTAATTGCATTAAAATTTAAATCTAGATAATCCATGTAAATTACATTTCCAGTACCACCTATAACACTTATATACTTCGAGCTCCATAACTTACATTATTATTAGCGAATTAACCGTCCGATAATTAAATTAAACCCCGAACGAATCACACGTGCAGCCTAGCGACAATTAATTTAGCCAATCCGGCAGAACCAACAACAGCATCTCTCTCTCCCCACGATAAATTCCGCGCCTTATCATTATTAATTCCACGCGCGCGCGTATCGACCACGCCGCTCCTATATCGGACTTTAAACGTCTGCGCCAGCTTTCTCGATGAACTTTTCAATGACCTTTCACTCTCTCCCTCTCTTTCCATCTTTCCCGCTGTCGGCGGCACGCAACTTCGCCAACTTGCCCGCATGTATATAAGAATCCGCGCGCGCGCGTATTTATGGTGTATCGATGGAAAATAAACGTGAGTGTATATACACGGGCGGTTGTGTGCCATGGTATAGACTGAGAAGGAGAGAATGAGGAGGTGGGGGCGGAGAAAAGTTTTGCGGCGTGATTTATGCGCCGCTATAAATCAATGGCACGAGGACGAGGCATGTTTTTGGCGCTGAGGCAAAGAGCCGCGACGACGAGGCGTAGTAGTGGCCCATTCGTCTTTGTGAGAGAGAGAGAGAGAGTCCGAAAGTTGATTGTTAAGGAAGGAAGTAATCGTGGACGGCTGTGGAGGGGAAAAAATGTAGTACCGTTATTGGACTTTGTGTATAGCCTGGTAATCGCCGGTGAAGTTTGAAATTGATTTTTGCAGGCGCGGGCGAAAAAAACCGTATACTGGGTGGTATGAGCTCAACTTTAGTGGCGGCGTTTTAGTGGTCGTTTTTAACGCTTATATACGCGCTATGTAGGTATTGCTAAAACGGTGTAATGTATACACGAGGGAACGTTGGTAATCTCGTTTGTTTAATGAGCTGTTGCATTGCATCTTTCTCAGTATCTTAACGGGATTACGTACGTAACAAAATATCGATAACATACAGTTTTAAGAGAAGGTGAAAGGATAACGAAAAAGATGAAAGATGAAACCTATAGAACAGCTCGAATTTTAAATATAATAATGAACTCTTGTTTTTGCACGTACTTATGACAATAAACTCTCACCCCTCTTGATCTCTCCGATCATCGCACTAATTGCTCATGACACCTTCTTTTTACATCGCTCACCTAATATAAAACCACCGGCCGCCTAACTAGACACCATACCACGTCATTCGCACACACACAGTACACGGTCGTTTTCGCACAAGGAATAACGCATTAACCGAATGTCAACGCTAAGCGGGTGCTCGTACCTCTCGCAATTACCGAGAAGCTTTGCCGCGCATTATCTATTCCGTTTCGTAAGCGCGGGAGCTCACGCGGGCGGAAAAGGGAGAGAGTGAGATTATGCATTCTTTATTTTACACTCGCGTGTGGTTGGTACTATAACCTAGTTTGGGAAGCGAGTTTGTAAGTATGCAAAATTAGCGTTCGCGGCTGCGCGTCTTTGTGAATTTGAATTTGATGGCGCGGTGGATTTGCGAGAGAACGAAGGCGGGTTCGGTTGCGTGATACTGTCGTTTAAGGAAGATTAGTGTAAATATTGACGTTTAAGGACGTAGCGATTATAACTTTTTCTTTTATTAATTTTATTTGTATATAATAGTTGTAGACATTTTTTAAGATATAGCGCTATAATGTTATAAAAGAAAAAACCGCACATTTTAATTATCCGGCGTAAACTTTTCTTATACTTTTTATGTCGCGGCGGCAATTACACCCCGTTTAAGCGTCCAACAATCGACGTAGAAGTATTACAAAAACGCAACTCTGCGCAGGAAAGAAAAAAAAATAACGACGCTCGAATTTGCAATACAAATGAAATGAGGTTCCCGGTTCCGAGAAAAAGCCACAATTATAACGAAGACGCGTATACCCGCAGGAGATGAGAAAAAAACAACAACATCCTCCTTCTGCACCTTGTACAAAACAATTCCCCCCATTACTCCCATCCATCTCACCAACAACACCACCGCCACAACAATTTTATACGCGCATACACTCGGTATTAAATAATTCCCGCTAAACCGAGGCATTACATAAACGACATACTCACTGCCCCCCGTAGAAGTTTAATGAATAAAAAATCCACATCTCCATATCAAACGGTGCACCTCATAATACAGCGAGGCGCGCGTTAAGACGCGCGGTCTCGCTCGGCTCGTAAAAATAAACTCTCCACGCGCCGCGCATGAAATATATAAGCGCTCTACCACCACCGTCCCACCACCTTCTTCTGAGCCGGGGAAAAGACAGCCTCGCGTATTCAAAGCGCGCGCCGATTCAAGTATTTGCAGAGGCTCGTCTGCTATACTGCAGCTGCGCGATACATGCTCGCGAGCGCCAGGGCGCTAAAAGCAATTTCCCGACGGGTAATCATTTTAGCCGGCGCCTCCGCCGCCTCCCGGCAATTAAGCGGCTCTTTATTAAAACCCAGTAATTGTGCTCGCGCGCGCGCGCACTTAGTTACACGCAGACGCGCGCCGGTCCTCTAATCATCCGGCGTATATAACGCCTCCGAGACATTGATGTATATCGGAGAGAATCTTCCACGTATAAAGATGCACGTATATATGTATACAGTGTGATAGTGTCCTCGTGCGAGGATATGTCTGTGAGAGAACGGGTGTGGCACGGCGGAGCACGTATCGATTCGTGCTAATTGCCGGACTGGACCGTCCAATCCCCGCGACGGAATCCAATTAAACCGGCCACGTGCGTGTCTCTGTGTCTGTGTACGTATGTGTGTACTTATATGTGTGGAGTAGCAGGACAGAAAGAAAGAGAGGGAGAGAGAGGAGTGCTGGTCAGAGAGACCTACTGATCTGAATATCTCAGTGGTCCGGATATAAGAATCGATGTGTAATATGTATACGTTAAGTTGATTCAGGGGCCGGCTACAGTGTGTCGATGTGCGGGCGATAGACGGATAGATGGGATGGGGGAAGGACTTTGATTGAAAGGGAATGCACTGGCGAGTGACTGAATGGGAGAGCGGTGTTTCGAGTTGCGTGTTATTGGGTTTTGGTTTCGTATATGAGATGAGCGAGATAATTAGTTATTTTTATGTTTTGCAATTTCGTATGGTACGTTGGTGTGATTACCCTTTCATTACAAATCTGTCATGGTATTAGGTACTATTAATAATACCCTAAAGAATAATAGTTTTATATTAGTAAACAATGCATATTTGATATCGGTGACGCGAATTACTTTGGTCGAGGGATACGAAAAGCAGGTCACACGCCATCTATCGACTCCCTCTATAACCTCCACCACAACCCGCCAATCCTCAGTCCATATTACACGTGTTCCCGTTCAAACATCCTTATATAAAAGATAATCGATATATTCACCGATACCCCAGTACACACAACGTCTCATACCCGATCTCTTAACACCATTTTCCCTCCCTTACAAACTATTTCGCAATAACGTAACCTCATATAGCCACGCGTACCGGCTTGCCAGCAGGGCACACATTGAATCTCTTAAAAATCCCACGTGCTGCTGCTGCCGTGGCTCTCTCTATAAGACTCTCAAGGACCATCTTGCCCGCGCGCTCGCGACCCACTGCACGCGAAACTTCCACTATATTCGCGGAAGCCAGAGTGAGAGAGAGAATTGGCGAACGACGCGGCGAAAGGTAAAAGTTTCGCCGAGAGGCGATAAGAGGATCGCGAGCGGAGGCGTTCATAGGGAAAGTTCGCCGCGTGCCGAACGAGTGGTAGAGTCGTTGGCGTGAGGTGGAGGGGAAGGCAACGAGGAGGAGGACGATAGTAATATCAACTCGAGGGCTTCGATCGGCCTGTTTCTCTCGATAGAAGACAGACGCCAGGAGAAATAGAGAAAGAGAGAGGGGGGTATGCATGTGTACTACTACCTGGCCAGGCTACAATCGTTCTTCTGCAGTTCTGCATCAGCAGAGAGAGAGAGAGACGGTCGTCGTGGAGTCTCTCTCTCTCGCTCCCACTCATTTTCACGGATTCCCCAGATAACGCGACGCGGCGTGGCGCATAGCTATATACCCACACTGCACGGCTTGGTATGCGCGCCGGCCGTCTGTGTGTCTGCGCGCAAGTCTCTGTATATATATACCTATATATCTGCGGAGAGCCATCGAGACATCCAACTTTGCCGGGCTGCTGCTGCCGCTGTGGCGCGGGAAACACCACTTGCACTTGCGGACAGCGATCCCCTTCTCTCTCTCTCTCTCTTTCGCTCTCGTCTAATTCTCCCGGAGGGAGGTAGTGCGCGGAATTTCTCATTCGCCGTCGCCCATTGTTCCGCGCTCAGCTCACGCGCGCGCCAGCTGAAAACTTTTGCGCTGATGCGTGCGTACACGAGTCTATATATATAAACACCTACAGTTCAATCGGATTCGCGCGTGATTAAAAGGATCCCCGTAACGGTTGTGGCGTAATTTTCTGTATATGTTTAGATTATGGTGATGATGATGATGACGCAGTGTGATGTGGTTGATTTATACTACTGCGGGTGGGAGAAAAGTTGGCGCGGTAGTAAGTCACGGTGCCGGTACAATAATGTGAATATAAAGGAAAACTTTACGGAGCCAGTGTGGTAGGTATATAGCAACAGCCATCGGAGATGGAAGGGAGTTGAGAAACTCGGTGGCTAAAGTTGATAAAATAGGGGGGAGAGGATGCGCGTGAATGAAGTGAAAACAGGCCGACACGGACGGACGTAAATATATAACTACAGCGGCGATTCGCGCGTCTTATATACCTGTTGGCTGGCTGTTGCGTCAAGTTTAGTATATAGTGGCTTTCTTGCCGGTACCCTGAGATATGTCTGGATAGCGTGTGATAGGTTTGTGATAGTTGGGTATTCTTGGCGAATGTAATTTCTCGTATACAATACGTGGAAGTTACATCAGCAAGTAGGTTAAATATTATATTACATAATAACACAACTCATAACTTTCAAACTTTAATTCCTCCTCTCCCTCGATATTAAAAAAATCCATCTCTGTGAAAACCTATCGCCGCACTCTCCGCGCCAACGGGGTCTGAAAGGCCGGCCAAAACCGTATATAGTTCCATCATATCCAACACCGCAGCAGCCGCGCAGGAAAAAAAAAAGATCCTCTCTCACCGCTGCTCCCATTTTTTCCCACGATTACATAGTAATGCGCGCTAGCGCGCCGAGGACGAGACACAATAATTCGCGAAAGGCGGCCGGCTCTTCTTATATACTCTCTTCTTTTAGTCCACCCCTCCTCAACCCACTCTGCGCTCTATTCATTCGCGCCGGCACACTTTTCCGCCTAGATTCTCTCTAGCGCGACGGCGGGAGAGAAAAACCTCCTCCATATTCTATCGGAGCACTTTGAAAATTAGCGCGCCAGCGAGCGAGAGCGACTCTTTCTTAACCCTCCTGGATTAACCGCGAGGCGTATATATATATATGCGTGTGGGTGTGTGTACGCTCCATCGGGACGGTTCAACGAACCCGCCCCTTATTTCTGCGCTCTCTCTTTCATTTCTCTCTTTCTCTGTTTTCGCCTTTCGCGCCCGTTGTCTGCGATTCCCTTTCATAATCATCGGGAGAGACGGATATATACACACAGTGGTGGGTCGGTTTTGTTTCCTCTTTCCCAGCTTTGTCTCTCCCTCTCTCTTCTTCGTTCGCTCTCTCGCCCGTGCGCGAGGGTTATGTGCAGGTTCTATGCGCGGCGTCGAGCTTTTCAGCGGTAAGACGTTAGGAGAACACGCAGGTGTTATAATAGTTGGAAAATGGATAGACCGGGTCTTGGCAGAATGAGAAATAATTGCGGTATACTGAGATTTACGCTTTTGCTGCTGAAAGTTTTTAACTGTGTAACTTTTATTTTTACGATCGAGTATTAACGAATATACCTATGAAATATACCTCCCACGTAACATGTCGAAAACGGTTTAGATTCGTGAATTTCAATCGGGAAGCTGCGAAAAAATTGGTAAAGTATTTTCGAATATCCTAACAATACAACGGGAATAATCGATGATGGTCAAGTGAAAACGCTTGTTACGCGCAACAAGCTTAAAAGTAAAAAAAAATCTGAAATTCGTGCAACCACGCAATAGCGAGGGAGAGAGCTTTTATGGCTCTCGCACCGCAAAGAGTCTCTGCATTTGTATCGGTTTCCATATCCAGCCAGGGTCAATACACCCAGAGCAACGTACACCAAAAAAACATATTTCCCATCATCCCCCAAAATACATCTATATACACTAAAACACTTGAAAACCTTGCTGAACACAAACCACACAAGCCCCCGATATTCACAGCTCAATCGCGCCATACACAAACACCATACACAATTCAGTACACTTCATAAACACATCTTCCTCTTCCGCCTCGGTCCCCATATATCACTGAAATTGAAACCGCTGGTGGCGCGAACGCCTCGGCACGTTCCTTACACACACACTCCGCGGTCACTCTCTCCAGTATACCTCCTCCCGTTATTTATCACTGGGACACACGCGCGAGATTAAAATTCGCCCTCAGGTATTTTCATTAAAATTATGAGACGCGTGCGGGCGCGCGTCGGAGCATTCCACCGATACCTCGTCGTCGTCGTCGTCTCTAACCTCGAGATCGATCGAAGAAGAAGGAACGCCAAGAGGGAAGAAAGAATGAGGTTCGAGCGAGTGCCAGAGAGAAAGAGTATAAGAGAAACGAGGCGTTTTATAGTGGACACCGCGCGCGCGCGCCGTATTACTTACCGTAATGAGGCGAGCCAACGGGCCAGCGAACCGGTAAGTGGCTTTCGTAATAAGACCCTCGCGCGTGCTATCTGTGTATGTGTGTCTACTCGTCATTGCAGTTTATAGCTGGTCCCGGCCGACTATACTCTCTCTCTCTCTCTCTCTCTCCCACGACCGATAAAACAATATGACGGGGAAGAGAGAGAGTGTGCACAGCGAAGCGAATAGTGTTCCGCGTAAAAAGCGCGTGTAGAGAGACAGGGCGAGTTCGTTAACGTGATTACCTTTAGCTGCGTGGGGATATATACACGCGCGCGAATGTTTATTGGATGTAGTATATAGGGTGAGTGCGGTGCAGTTGTATATAAGGTATAGAGTGTCTCGCGAGTTGTAGAGAGGAGCTGCTTGTAATGAGGCCGTTTGTAATCGGGGATTGTTGCAGCGTAGGTTGATGGGCCCACGGAATGGACGGGTTAACGGCGTCGTTCGGTAGGGGGAGATTTCGTTCAGAATTTTGAGAGCAGCGCTGCTGCCATGGAACGGGAATGATGGGGATTCTTATGGGCTTGGAGATGGTTAATTGCATTCGATGAAATGTATATGGTCTTTTTGAGTGTGGTGCAGAATTATTTCGTTTTGATGAAATCCGGGTGAAATTAATAGTATCAGTATTATAAGCGCGTTTTTATGAAAATAAAATTGTATACGAAATAGAGTAATTCAATTTAATTAATAAAAATATAAGACTACGTCAAAATAAAATTCTCTTTCGTTACTAACATTACTCCCGCGTTTCATTAAAAATGTTTATTTGTCCCGCACTCGTTATTTTAATTACAATGATTTAAACGAGAACTACTACCATAACACGACAATCGCATATATATGTACGGTCTCTTTATTACGCACTGCCGTATACGCACTCTTTTACAACCCTTTCGCAAAAAAAAAGGAAACGAACGAACGAGCGAACGAACTTCACTCTAGTAATTCCGAAGTTAAAAGAGCAATAATTTAAAAAGGGCGCAGCAGCAGCTCTTCTGCAGGAGCGATAAATTGAAGTAGAAGTAATAAGCATTACTGTTCGGCCGCTGTCACTATAGTACCGCCGTTGGAATTTGAAGTAATAATAAAAGCTACAAAGCTCTCGCTCTCGTGTTCCCGATGTCGCACAGTTTAAGTTTCACTCGGGCCCGTTAAAAATGCAAAAAGGCGTTTCGTGTCGAATTACGCCGGTCGCATTGGGTTAATCTGTTCGTTACCGCGCACACGTGCGTGCTAGCGTTCGAGGCGTGTGCTTCTCAGTGTGTAGAATGTTCTAATTGCCTTGTATACGAACGAGACTACCAGAGAGGATGAAATTATAATTTGAGTTTGATTTTCAACAGCGATTATATACGAGTGTCGAGGGGTGCATCGGAAGAAAATATATGGATGTAGTGGGTAGAGAAGTAAGGGATGAGTGATTTGGTTTATGTTTAAATTTATTTATTGTCTGGTTAATGTTTTTATGGCATTCTAAACATATCCAGATTTTGTTGCTATTTTTACTTAGAATAATGTAATACCTTCTCGGGGGCGTGACTTAAAATAATAAATGAAAAAAAGGTTATGATTTTAAAATGATTTCAGCTGTCATAACTCTTATATTTTTGGTTACTTTCTTAGCGAAGAAAATTTTAAAACAAGTGCTAAGACTAAAATAACAATATTGAGATAATAAAATAAATAAAATTAAGGTAACGTTAAGATAGTATTGATGCAATACTAATATGACATTAAAGTAATATTGATGTAGTATTGAAAAAGTATTAAGAAATATTTAAGTAACTAGCAAAATCCAAATGCGCTGCGTACGTACTATTTTGTTTTTGAGGTTATGAATATAATTCTTGAGTATGATTTTATTTTAATTAGTTTAAATGATGTCAATGAAATAGTTTTTCAAAGCATGAAAAAGATTAATTTTTTATTCTATTTTTATTTAAATATTTAGTTTTAAATAGTTAAAAATAAATCATTCAATTTAAAAAATTCAAATGTAGCGGAAGTAGCTTTTTGCGCGTCTGTTCATTACAGACCAATAAAAAAAAATCTATAAAGTTTACACAATATCCGGCCATCATTTTTTTAAGAGAGGAATATCGATGTAGTATTGAAAAAGTATAGAAAAAATATTGAAGTAACATTGATGTAGATTTGAAGAAATAGTGAAGTAATATTGTTGTAATATATTAACGGATTATTTTCATAACTTTAATATAAAAATATTTCTTATACAAGGTTGATGTTAGGGCTGCATGAGAGCGAGACAATACAATATTACTGTAATTATTGTCTTGCTCTTGCAAAATCTCGAAAATTTCTCTCTTATCTTGGTCTCTTCAGTCAATATGAGAAGTATTATTTTCTTGTCTTGAAATTCTTGATCATATTGGAGTTATGTAGACATGCGACAAAAAGCGAGTCGATTGTTTAAAAAATAAGAGGTCCATTTAGAAAAGGAAAGCACACAGACGTAAAATAGTAAGTTTATGAAATAATTGACTTGTTCACTGTCGCACGTCTCCGTAGCCTCCTTTTTTGCGAGGATCTCGCACCCCCGGGTATTTGGGTTTCAGACCTTTTTAAATGATTTAGTCTTAAAAATGTTCTCAAATTTAAGAAACTTTTAAGTTACAAATGTTATTAAATTTTAAGAATAATATAACGGAATGTAATTTGATATACACATACATTAAGTTTAATACCAAAATATTGAAATTTCAAATGTAATAGAAGTTTAAGGGTTTTGTATTGAAATTGAATA
>UXGD01000979.1:0-42085 GCA_900474315.1 Torymus auratus
TCTAAAAAGGTGTCTCGACCTAATTTTTGATGGAACACCAGCGTTTTCGTATATGTTATGACCAATCAAATGAGATAAACCTTGTCCCGAAGGTGACTGCCTTCAAAAAAAATTTTTAACATTTTTAACTGGAGATAAGTGCTACTTTTTTTGAGATTTCCTCATATATGCTATTGATCGTACGTGTTCACTCGTGTGTACGGGTGCATGAGAATGACGATATATATATCGAGCGCGCGAAAAATCGTAAACTCGCGTGCGAAAGCTATACAGACACAGGCTAAATCCGAGGGAGAAATCGAATCGCGAGTCGCGCGCCGCGTCGAAATCGCGTGAAACATAAACGAGCGCGGCCGGGATAGTGGACTACGCGCGCGCGAAAACTGCGAAGTCACTTTGCGCCCCGGACAATGTCCCCCCTTCCCCCTCCGCACCCCATGTATCGGCGATCGCTTTTTTTTCGGGCTATCATTTTTGCGTCGGGCGAACGGCTTTTTTCGGGCTCCGGGCGGGCATGTCATAGTTTCGAGTTATTAGTGTTTTCCAGTAATGTCGGGGTTAGTTTCGCTGCATAGCGCTGAAAAATGGAGTTTTTTTATAATAAAACGTAATACTGCAAGTTTATAATTTATTTGTTTAAATTGTGAAAGTTATAAATAAGATTTAATGAGTCCTAGTAAAAGGTGTAATAATAACTACGAAACTAAAAATTTTAATACTTTCTCATTTGTTGAAGTAAGTTCAACATTCTACGAGCGCGAGTATTGCTATAAAAGTATAAGGAAAGAATCATTTAGGGTAAGTCAAAACACGCCAGCCAGCGTAACAGAATGTATCTTTGCCTTTCCCTCTTCCTGGATAGTTTTCTCTTTGTTTTCTTTCACTTTTTCTCGCTCTTTGTTTTCCTTCCTTTCTCCCCGCCTATTGATCTTTCATCTGTATATTATTGCTCTCCATCCTCGGCTCGACTCTAAGTTTAAAATAGAACGAAACTTTGGAATGCCACGCGGTAGCATAAATCTTTTACACTCCACTGTAAAACTTGGCAAAATCAAACACAAAACAACAAATTAATTTCCGGATATGTACGAGAAAAAAAAAAGAAAAATCCACCGAAAATTCCAAACTCTATTTCACACGCACGCGCGTACAAAAAAAGCCCATTCCCGATTTGTTTACTCGAAAATTCAATTTGACTAACAAAACCAACCCTTTGCGCGCACGCCGCCAGCATCCCTCGCGTATCGCGAAAATTTCAGGCCAAAATATTTACGCCGCCGCGCCCCAAACAAATCGATCATCTCTCTCTTTCCACCCTCTCTCCCACCTTCAATTTTTCACTCCTCTCCCCCTCCTCTCTCTTTCTCTCTCTGCAGCTACCCACCCACGCCGAATCGACTGCCGCTGCCGCTAGACTCGCGAAACTCTCGCCCGGATATTTTTAACTCAAGATACACAAAGCGCGTGAATGTTTTATCGCGGCCGGCGACTCGCGGCGCGCTCGCGCGAGTTTGTGTATGTCTATACGTGTGTATGTACTTATATACACGTACAGCGAACTGGGGCAGAAACACAAAGCGAGAGACTGCTGCTGCTGCTGCCCGGGCGAGATATACGTGAACACGCAGCGCCCCAGGTGCAGCACTGCCACAGGGGTGCAGCGCGCACCGAATTGCCGAAAGTGCGAGGAGGTGAGAGTGAAGGGGGCTATAGGCGTGTCGAGATGGGTGCAAGAGTTTCCAGAAGTGTAACTTTCTTCAGATATTTAAGGATATTGGTTCGAGTGATATTGTTAAAGTATTGCAAGGGTTGGTAACAGTTGCTGGTCACACTTTCGCATGTGAACGTTTTTATTTTAAAGTGAAAAATTTTCTTCGCCTCGTAGCGGAGGCTTTGGAACGGGGAAAAAATGTTAATTAAATCTATAAAGAACTTTTCAATATATTAAAATTTTATTTGTTTTAGAGAAAAACAGGAATGAAAATCAATTATAACTTTCATGTATGATAATTGTTCTCCAACTCATTTCTGCCTTAGAGTAAATTGTAACTAACTTATTGTCGCGAAGAGCATATAAATAAGCACTTACTACCATCAAATAAAAAACTCTTCGAAGCACTCTCGAAAAGTAATTTTGTTAGTGCATGCAAAAATACTTGCACGAGATTGCAATACGCTATACGAAAGTCAAACAAGCCGCTGAGCGCGCAGTTGCCAATCTGAATCAAAGAATCGCGTTTCCCTGCGAGCGCGCATCGAAAGACCAAAACTTTAGCTCCGAAAAATACTTTCGATAACTTTTTTTCCGTTCGGCAGTACCTTTTTCTCTGTAGCCAAAAAATAACGCATGCGCTGAAAGGAAGCCGCTGCTGCAGCCGCGGTCCATTTTTAATCGAGGCGCTCTCCCGCAGGCTTAGGCGATTTTTCGAACGGACAAGCACTTTGACCAGAGCGCGCGGATTACCAAGCACAATGGCCGCGAAAGGATCGCGGAACTTTTCCGACGTGCACGCGCGGAAAAATCTCTTTTTCAGTGGCCGCACGCGCGTGCGCCGCTTTGGTGAGAGGTGAGTGAATGAACGACGCGGCGATGGCCGGTTCGCTCGCTCTCTTTTTCTCTCTCTCTTTGCTCGATGGGCGCGCAGCAGTGGCGGTGGACGATTGTTCTCTGGTGTAGAGAGGGTAAGCGATCGTTCGGCGCTTGATCGTTCGTTGGCAATCCTCTCTAATTGTTTATTGTATTAGAAAAAAAGGATGAATTTCGAGGAAAATATTTCTAATTTAATAGAATTTACTTGATGGGCAAAAAGGAAAGTCATGTTCGTCAGGTGACTATTTACTGCAATCAAATTTTATTAAGTTTTTAATCACTTACATCGGACAGCTGTGCGAGTGCTTTTTTATTTGTATACGTGACTTACCTGAAAAGAAAAAAAAAGAATTTTATTATTCAATTGCGAATAAAAGAATATTTGAGCTTATCAAATAATAAACGGATACTCGCAAATAAAGATAATCATCAGTCATGTGTACATAAAAAAACTTTTTATATTGAGTGGATTATGCTCGATTTAATCTCTGTACACAACATTAATCATTAGCGTATTGGGGTCTAAATGGTGCAATTACTGTAATCCATAAATAAGAATGAAATGAAACTACATGGCCTAATAATATTACACCACTAAGAAACCATTTTTCCAACCCAATAGATCAACAGCCAAAAGAATAACTTCTCTTCCATCTCGGCCAAACTTTTTCCAGCCCGTAAAGGAGATCGTTGCGTAACGACGAATCGAAAGTCCCGAAGATCGCGTGCGCGAACCGAGCTAAAAGTGTATATATTCACAAGAGCGGCTAGCGGCAAATATTTGCATTGCCGGGATAAATAAGCGCGCTGAGACTTCGCGGAAATCGTTTGCATTAATGCGAGGTTAGCGGTTACCGGTGCCGCTTCGAATTTAGAGCTGTGTTGAGCATTCGCAAAAGTCACTGCTGTCGTCAACGCGTGTGTGGTTTCTGTCAAAGATATATAGGCCTTCCGATAAGTCACTGTGCAAATATTTTTGTTAAAACTTTTCTGTCTTTTGGAGTCTCTTCTTGGCATAACGTGTGTTTAGCTTTATCCTAATTATAATTTCCATGTGTTAGATATATGATTATACGATTTATTGTGCAATAACAGGCGATGATCCATTACAATGAAACCAGTAAGACTAGAATAATATATGTATTGTACATATAATAAACGCTGACTTGTACAATACTTTAATTTAATGTTATCATGGTTGACATATTTCATAATATTAGCTAAAAAGTGTACCATTACCGTAAGCACACACTTTTCAACTTAAACTTAAGAACAAATCAATTTTCATCAAGGCGCTGACATTTCGTTCATTTTTCAGGCTAAATAAATGACTTTCCTCAAGTGTCGACTTAACACCTAGGCGATAAAAAATTGCCGCTCTAGAATCATTCTTTATTACAGTAGCTCCAAGTTGACATTCCAAACACACATAATCTCGCTATTATATTAAAACAAAATGAGTTTAAATCGATATTTTAAATATGCCATGAATTGTTTGAATAAATGTTTTCTTTACGTTCATTATAATAAAATAGAATTTCATGAACAACTCGTTCTAAAAGATCAATGATTTCAAAAGAAAAAATACTTCCTATAATTAAATAAGACTTTAGCATAAACGCATTTAGCATCTCTTTCTTTGCTGCACAGCTACATAACCAACCCTCGCTTATCCAAGCAGAGGGAAACTCTTACCCTTCCACGGTCCTCAAAAATTAAACTATAAAACCCGCCGCGTCAGCGCGTATTCATCAGCCCGCCGAAACGCGCGTCGTTAACAAGAAACCGCGGCGCACAGAAGGAAAAAAAGCTCCACGCGGACCCGATATATATACAAGGCGGGCTAGCTGACGCGGAGGCAAAAAATATTTAAATCGAGAGACTCCTTCAATTTATCTTCGATCGAGCCGCGCGCGTATACACACTTATCGGCGTGCGAGCGGCGGTCTGGAAATGTTTAATGGTTTCTCGAGTGAAGGGGATGCGCGTGTATATATACGTACGCCTTCGCGTGCATATTTTTAACGGGCGCGCGCAGCTGCGCCGATGGTTTTCCCGTGCGCGAGTTGGCGGCGAGGTATATGGGCATGTACAGCGCGAGCACGGGAGAGACAAAATCGAACGGGTTGGCCGCCGCGCGCGCGCGCGTGGATATGCGAGAGGGCGCGGGAGTTTTGCTGCGTGATTATTTTTCACTCGTTTTGAGAATTTATGGGCGTAGGAAACGTTGGGTCGGGTTTTTAAAGTAGTATATGCTTGCGAATCGCATTGGAAATTCGCAAACCGAAGAAATTTTTTTTATTTTAATTAAAAATTATTTTGATTGAGGTTTGTATATTTATATACTGTACACTGTGCCCAAGATAATCATATAAAAAAAAAATAAAACATAATCTATACCAAAAATTGCAAATGAAGTGTTTTTCATATATTCAAAAGTTCTTTTCAATAAATCAAATAAACAAATTTTCTCATAATAACTTTTATTTATTATAGTGTGGGATAAATTTATTCCCTCTTTTGACTTCACAATATCCATTTTGACTTCAAACTCGCAGACTTGTAAAAATGTATGATGGAGAAGAAACTCTTTCAGTCAGCTGACATTCGAAGCAGTACGCAAGACGCACTTATAGAAGAAGCGCCGGCGCCAGCGCCACCGACCGCATGCTCACCGCGTGCTACGCCCAGAGCGTCTACGCAGGCGCGTTCACATGTGCGTGGGTAGCTGTGGAAAGTGAGCAGCATGAGAGACAGTTCTTGGCGAGCCAGTGACATAACTGTGGTCAGCGTTGTCAGCGTCGAGTTATGTTCTCTCGTACAATTCGAGGTTCCTCATCACGGTTACGGTTAATAGATTTGTCGTAAAGTGAGAGAATCAAGTTGTTTTGGATTATCGATGTAAGTCGCGTAATTTTTCTGTCAATTAACATTGCAGAGTGTTCTGTAGTGATAGCTTATTGCATGTACGAGAGAGGTTAACCAGTGGAAGTAGTGCGTAGAGCAAAGAAAATTGTAAGTGGTGCTGCGTGACTGTGCAAAGCGATTCGAAATGTAATTTGAATTTAAATAATTATGCATGTGTTTGTATACCGGTGATTAGAGGAAAAAATATATAGTAATAGTAGCACGGTGAAAGTCGTACGCGCATGCGCACATCACTGGCTGTCACATATGTGTTGAAGGTCATGTTAATTAATTAGCAAAATAACGATTATTTTGTAAATGATCGATAAATGAATGGCGTAAAATTAATAAAAATTGTTGCGATATGTTATGATTCTAGTTTATGATTCTACTAATAATTTTATGTATTTCGTATTACCGAATAAAAATTTTATTTAATAATATTGAAATCCGATGGTTTTTATTGTTAATAAAAATGTAAGTTCGATACCTTATCATTTTTTTTAAATCGATATAAAGCATTTTGATAGGTCTAAAAAAATAAATCCCTTAAAAATCAAGTGTCACTATTAATTTAAAAGTCCATTTGATTTTTAACATTTTTGGTAAGGGGCTAATAATCAACTCTATTTTTTCAGTGGAGATTCAGATATATCAAATTAATTCGATTTTTAAAATAAACATGCTTTATTTTCATCATATGTTGCAATCGACCCGTCGTATTATCACCTACAGACACAATATCAACAAATTTAATCTAACTTACGGTACGATACAGTCTACGTAAATAATCAAAATAAGTATATATTTAGATTTATCAATTTACAAGTGCGGTTATACTTACAAAGATGAATAGGTAGTCTACAAATAATTCTTAATAAAACTGAAATTCTATTTTAATACAAGAAAAACTATAAAATTACAGTGTTTAATCAAGTTAAAACAATGACGTGGTCACCGGCACCTCAAAGTTCTACAATTCCTCCCTCCCAGCCTAAAACTACAGCATTTATAAATTTCGTTACACGACACACAAACGAATCGTATGATAGTTACATTCAAGAAAATTATGATGACAATGAAATTCATAAGAGGAAGTACGATTTTATTATCGTTGGAGCCGGGACTGCAGGTTGCGTCGTAGCCAACCGCTTAAGTGAAATAAGTAACTGGAAGGTAGGTATATTTTAAATAATAATTACCATTGATGTAAATGAATATTTTGACAGTAATCCGAGCATAAAAAGTATACTTATTTGCAATAACAACGGTTTAAAAATTTTTCATACGATCCGTTTTCAATGAGTCCAATATTTTATATCTTTTTAAAGTGGTTATAAATAGCACGAATTCAATCTATTCATAAAGTATAAAAGTAATTGTAGTTCCATTCCAATTAAAATCAACCGAAAGAACATATATAATAAAACTACCTTCAAAAGAAACCATTGTTGCATTATATATTTATTATTTAGCAACAACTATTACATCTTTTTCGATCTTACAAAATGACAATGCTAACAAGAAACATCTCAATTCAACGTATCGCAAACAAACGGAGAACTAACCATTTCAGATACTACTGTTGGAAGTGGGTGGCGAGGAGCCCCTCACCTGCGAAGTACCGGGGCTGCAGCCACTTCTGCTGAACTCGAGCGTGGATCACGCTTACAAAACTGAGCCGGAAAGTATAGAATGTGCCGGAAAAGACATGAGCCGGTCCTTCCAATACTCCGCGGGAAAAGTAATGGGCGGCACGAGCTCCATAAACGGCCAGTGGTACATCCGAGGCCATAAACAGGATTACGATGACTGGGCCGATCTCGGTAATCCGGGATGGGGCTGGAAAGATGTGCTGCCATATTTCAAGAAATCGGAGGATATGCGAGACCCAGAAGTAAGTGTTTCACGTTAATTGAATTACAAATTGAGTAAGATAAAATTAACAACCTTTAATATGTTACATATCGTTTGTAGGTATTGGCAAAAAGTGGTGAATATCATGGTACAGGAGGTTACCTGACCGTCGAACGGCCTCCACACAAAGACAAAAGCGTAGAAGTTGTATTCAACGCCTGGAAGGAATTTGGCTTCAAAGAAATCGACTACAATTCTGGAGAACAAATCGGAACCTCGCGAATGCAGATTGCCAGTATTCACGGTGCTCGCCAAAGCACAAATGGAGCATTTTTAAGAACTATTCGAGCTCAAAGGAAAAACCTCGTCGTAAAGTCTAAAACTCATGCCACCAAAATTATTATTAATCCTGTAACGCAGCGTGCAATCGGTGTAGAATGTACGGACATAAAAACCTCAACTAGTTATAATGTATTCGCAGAGAAAGAGGTAATTGTTTCAGCTGGAGCAATGGCGTCCCCAGTGCTTCTAATGCTGTCCGGAATCGGTCCAGCAGATCATCTTCAGGAAATGAAGATAGAAGTCATCGAAGATCTTCCGGTTGGAAACAATATTCGTAACCATCTAAACATTCCCGCTATTCAATTTAATCTGCCTCGTTCATTGTCAACTTTACCAGACTTTGAGAATGCACGCAATGATTTGCTTTATTGGTTGAATACACATGAAGGTCCTCTGTCCGCTAGTGGTATTGAAGACTGCATAACATATTACCAGACGCCATATGCAACAGAACCAGGACTCCCAGATATCGAGCTGACGTTCAAAAGATGCATTAGGGATACATCCGTTGCTGCTCAGTATATTCCGTACTCATATTATGATGGTATGATCGCAAGACTGACTCTTTTAAAAACGGTTGGCTTGGCTACATTAAGACTCGACAAAGATAACCCCATCTGGGGCAAACCGGTGATCACCACAAATTACGTCAACTCTGAGGACGTCAAAAAACTCGTGGCAGGCATAAAGATCGCAAGAGGCTTGGAGAACACGAAGACTTTCAAGGAACAAGGAATCGTTCGCGATAAGAAGCCGATGGAAGGCTGCGAACAATTCGAGTTCGACAGCGACGAGTATCTCGAGTGTTTTGTCAAGAGCAAATCCGCACCGTCTCAGCATTCCGTTGGCAGCTGCAAGATGGGCCCGAGGAGTGATGCCGAAGCCGTTGTGGATGCAAGATTGAAGGTACACGGAATTGACGGACTGAGAGTTATCGATGTCTCGATTATGCCAACGATAATAAGAGGGGCTACAATGGCACCAGCGATTATGATTGCAGAGAAAGCCAGTGATTTGATAAAAGACGATTGGGTGTTATCTGATGGACAGTGATAAATAAAATAAATAAACAAAAAAAATATTTTCATTTGATAAACGTAATTATTAATTAATTTAAAGTTTGTGAAAGATTTAAATGTGTTAAATAAATAATTTTAATCTCTTTTTAATTTACGAGTATAATTATTATTCCTCATATATTAGTAGAGTAATTAAATGATGTGAATTGAGAAGAAAATAAAAAATATCTGTATAAAAATTAAATATTACTGAATACACGCAGCTATAACTGCGTGAATAATGAAATGTTTATGATAATACGCGGAAACAGTCGCCTGCATGTATTTAATTAATGAACAAATTTTATAAAGTCAGAAACCAGTAAGTGTAGAGAACGTTTAGCTTGTTATGACTTTGTTGCCAGCGCCTAACACTTGTACTGCTTCTTGTCAACCGACAATTTTAGCTTTTCTTGCCCTTCAAGTCGAGTATTTAAGTGAGTCATACGATACTAATTTTACCGATCATAAAAAATGGAATGATCCAGCTTATTTTAATCATAAATTAGATTTTATTATCCTCGGAGCCGGAAGTGCTGGTTGTGTTTTAGCCAATAGTTTTAGTGAAATAAATAAATAGAAAGTATGTTTAAAGTTTTGTTTAACCGTCTTTATTTTTTTAATAAACATTCAAGCATTAGGCAATATTTTATAACGTACACAACTTTTTCACAGACAGATTTTACTACTAGAAATCTGGTGATGAACAGCCAGTCATATCGAATGTGCCAGGATTACAGCCCTTCCTAGTGAACTCGAACTTGGACTAGGCTTATATAACCCAGCCGGAAAATACGAAATGCAGGGCGAACAAAAACAGATCTTTCCAATTGTCAGCCGGAAAAGTTATGGGCGCGGCACAAGTTCGATTAATGGCCAGTGGTACATTCGAGGCAATAAACAGGACTGACTATGACGACTGGGTCACTCTGGGTAATCCCGGATGGGGCTGGGACGATGAATTACCGTATTTCAAAAAATCCGAGGAAATGTGATATTCCGAGGTGAATATCAATTTTTATCTCTAATAAAACAAAAACAAAAAAAATCACGAGTATTTCACATACATGCAGTGGGGTAAATAATCACGACCAGTATTTTTGAGTACGTTGTCGGAAATCAATGAATATATACGAAACAATTATAAATTATTTTTAAATAAGAATTTTCAGGATTGCAAACGATTTTAATTTTAGTAGAAAAACATGTCTGCTGAAATTTTCACTCCATCGTCATCTGTAAAAGTGGTCCGAGTGACGGCAGTGATGCTGTGGTGGATCCGCGGTTGAGAGTTTATACGGGATCAAAGGGTTACGAGTCGTCGATGCGTTCGATACGCCGACGGTACCGAGAGATCGCCGAAGAAGATCACTCATGCCTTTGATAAATGTATCTCTAGTTCATCTAAACAAAATACATTGAATTTTGGCACTGAAAGACACAAAATTATCGCGAATTTCCCTCTAACAAACCATTTTCCAGAAAGATTTACCCATTCCATAACCGGGAACCGGCAAAATCGAATCTCAAGAATCATTTCTCATGCAAAAGAAAGAGCGCTCTCGGCAAACATAATCTCTGAATTTCCAGGCGCGCGTGCGCCACTCGTCGTCGATGCGTCGTCGCACGCGCGCGAACGAAGGAGGAGGTAAACATCCGCAGGATCCAAACGAGGCGGAACGACGACGACGCGCATAATCGAGAGTCCATGAATTTTTGAATGCATAAAGCGTCGTCGACGCCGCGCGAATCTCGGGGAGAGAAAGAATCGGGAGGAGATAATTTTGTAATTTATCGGACCGCTCGAATTTGGTAAGTTCGCCTACGGATCTCTTCTTCTCTCCCTTTTGCTCTCTCTCGAATCTCCATTAAATTTTCAGTCTCTCGTCAATAATTTCGTGGCGGCTTATCGTGCCGCCAGGAAATCGAATTTCAAGAGGACCGCTCCAGCGCCATCCCTCGGCACTGTTTTTCTCCATTCCTTTTCCACGCTCGTTGCGTTTCTCATTCAATTCCACATTCGAGACTCGTCGAGGCTAACTCTTTACTCTCTCTACCATTTTTCATATTTAGCGGTTAGAACAAATATTAAAATTAAAATAATTATTTACACTAGAAGTAAAGCCATTTTACATTACGAAAACATTGGTAAATTAAAGAAATTTTGAAATAGCCCTACGTACGTTACACTTCTTTAGTACTTCTAGCCAATAAAATCTTGCACTTAAGGTTTTCTCATAATGTTACAAGAAAAAACTTTTAAGGTGATCATAAAGTAAGAGCTGTTTCGGACGCTTCACGTGGCAGTAACTTTATTGCAAAAGACTTACATTTTATGAAGCTACTCTCGAGGTTTTAAGCGCCATAAAATAATGAAAAAAAGGTTAATTTAATAGTAAGAGGAATACAAAATTATATTAGATAATAATTTAATTATGCAATGTTCATTTAAATATGATTTTCAATGCAGTTTAAAACTATTTTTATTAATCTTGTTACACTGTTGGGAATGCGATCCGCTATTTCTCACAGTACATTTCATTTACATACTAAATATTCACATTGCATAATCTATAGAATTTTTATCTAAATAAAAGTATATTCAAAACCGAGGGAGCCAACAATGAAAATCCAAAATGCAACATCCGTATCGCAGTGATCAATATCGGTCACGCGCGCCGTCGCGGCTTCCTTAAATAGTAGTTATGCAAAAAGAGTCGCCGCGGGTATTGATATCATCGTGCTCGATTTTCTATTACTTATTCTATGAAATACGTGACAGGGCAACGCTATAGAGAGAAAGAGAGAGATGTACCGAAAAAGGCGAAGCGCTAGGCGAGCGATCGAACGCGCGCGCCAGGAACTTTTTCCAATAATTTTTTCCCTATACATTATTGAACGCGTACACTCGCGAGCTTTTCTAGAGCGAGAGCGCAAAATGTCAAAACCGACCCATTTTCCAACTTCGAAGTCGAAGACAAAGAGGAGGAATGACACATGCTAAAAAGACGCGGAACGATACACTTTACCAGCGCGCGTACGGAAACTTTTGCAATTTCGCAATTGTCAGGTTGCGTTTATTTTTCGAGAGTGCTGGTAGGAGGATGTATGTTGAATTGCTTCTGTGGCCTGCCAAGTACTCGAATATATTCGATATTCCAGTTGAACATTTTTTCTTTTTCTTCTGCGGTTAATATATAACTCGACGTATAACTCGAAAAACAAGTTACCATTTCGTAACGATGATAATTTTAGCTAACCTTTAAAAATCTACCATCCAGCCTGCACTTTTTCTCCCACTATACGAGAAGAGCGAGATGATCGTAGAAATTCGCTTCGTCCTCTTTCTCTCTCCCGGGAACTTTGATCCGGCGCGGTGAACGAACTCGCTCTCGTCGTTTCGCCGCTCTCTCTCTCTCGCGTCAGTAGAAACAGCCGTCTATGCTAAGACCACGCGGTCTGGCCTCCCCAGGGTCGACTTTCGCGAACGAGCAGCAGCAGCAGCAGCAGCGAGCGGCGGGAAAATGAGAAAATTTTATTTGTCCCCGGCAGGATACCTCGGGAAAATGGAATCGAGGCCGCGACTCTCCAGTGGCCAGTGGTGTGCCTTATGTATTTCCTGCGCGCGGCCGCCGCATGTGGCCAGTAAAACGTTTTGCCGGCAGAGAGAGAGAGAGAGAGAGGGAGAAGTAGGAGAAGGAAAGTTTTAAGAGGCGGAAGAGATGAAGCGAGGGAATATGGGTTATAGGGAAATTTCGGAGGGGGGAGCGAGGGCCGCTTCTTTATTTAGCACCTTCTGCGCGTTATGGGCAATTTTTGCGGCCGCTAGCTCGGCCTGCCGCGGGTTAGGAGGGATATCGCTTTGAAATGTGGGCAAGAGAAAGAGAGAGAACGGCTGCTGTAAATCGTTCGCGATTGTTTTGGAGTTTTTTCTTCCTTTCCTTTTTTTAGGCCGCGGCGAGCCGACTTTTTATGAAACGGGTTTAGAAAAGTAATTTCAGGAAAGAATTATTCTTTTTTTAATAGGACGAATAAAATTATGGAATATTGAATTATTTTCTCAATAATTTTTCATGAACTTTAAAAACATTATTACGTTAACAAAGCATGTTTTTCTGTAATCAGATAAAAAATTAAAAAAAAAAAAACAAAAAAGGTTGATCATATTAGTTTTGCCTTGTATGTGTAACGGGACATTACTTTTTCAGCAGAGTACGCAGAGCTGGAGAAAACTCGGTCAGCTCGAAGTTAAATTAGAAGTAAAATGAAAAGGGCTTTATAAAGGTATATGTGCATTTACTCGTAGTCTTTAAGCACTGTCGATATTTTCTCGCTCATAAAATGTCGATACTCTCATTCCAAATGATTAAAACACTTTCAATATAGATATTAAAGGAAAATAAGTTTATCAACTTTAATCCCACGGTCTACTATTCATTTTCATCGCGAGGCCGTATGTGTGTGTCAGTTCTGCGGTATTTAATTTCTGTCAAACTAAAAAAGCTCTTCGCACCTCCCTCACATTAATTATTTTCCAGTTGCGCTACGAGACAACTAACGCGAACAAAAAATCAGGCCTGAAAAAGATCAAAAATAAAAGAGAAAAAGACGTATAACATCAATCTAACGAGCGTAACAAACTGCAGCAGCAGCGCCTTCAAACGCAGCATCTTGCACTCCTCGCCTCGGATACATAATCACCGCAGCTCCTCCTTCAATACCCGTGTGCAGTGCACAGGCTACACACCTGCAGTCACGTCGTCCTCTCCGATATCATACATCCATCGACTCCTACCTCGAAAAATCCCTCACAAAAGCGAGAGAGCGCGCGTACACGACACTCTCTTCCCTCTCTCTCTCCCTGTGTAGAGAAAATCTCGTGCAGAAATAACGAGCGCGGCGCGCGAGCGACGGAATTGGATTCGTTTCGAAAGGGCGACGATGCGTCGACGGAGCACTCGGCAGGAAATTGAATACGTCCCCGGCGAGCTTACCCAGCCGTGCGCGCACGAGGAGAAAGAGAGAGAGAGAGTAAGAGAGAGGGTATACAGGGAGGTAGGAAGAGATCGATGTTATTTTTTGTGCCGCCGAGCGTGGATGTATAAAAATGTCGCGTCATAGTTTTCCCCGAGTATCTTCTCGGAGGAGGAGGAGGTGGGAGAAGAAGGAGCCGTGCGCGCGAGCAGAACGTCGGAGAATTTGAGTCACGTTCGACGAGGAGTGTAGGATGCTGCGGAGAGAGAAAGAAAGAGAGAGGGATGAAAGTTGTTTTGCACGCGTGGAAGGTTGAATAATATATATCGGTGGTCCGTGTACAGGGCGAATAGTTTTTACAATGGTTATATAAGCTTGAGGCTCACGGCTTTTGCGGCCTGAAAAAGAAATCGATACTGACAAACTTCAATTATTCAAAGTACTTCAAGAATTTAAAAATGATAGCCTGCATTTAAAAGTATGCTCAATCGATTGATAAAGGTAATAATTTCAAGCGTATTAAGAATGCTTAACATTCAGGCAAAATCTCTTCGGATAGACTTGTGCCAACTCTCTCCACGGAGAGCAAACTTTTAATAATTTATAAATAATCATGGACCATCGGCCATTCAATTACCCCCTCACGCGCGACCCACAGCCATCACACACGCCGGTGGAATTTTTTAAAAACTTGCCTGAAATATTCTCTCTCCTCTAAGATAAGAAGTCACGGCGGCGACGTCGACGGGCAGAGAGAGAATATTTCCCCCGCGCGAGGAGGCGATATCCTGGGCATGTCAGCGGCGCGGATGACGTCGCCGCAGCGATGATTACGCCCGAGAAATGGGTTGCGAGGGAAGTTTGCGGAAAACGTGTTCAAGTCTTTAAGAAGGCGGCGCTGAGCGCGCGGGCTCGAGAGATAAAAGTTGCGCCGCGGCGGCGTGGATCGCTGTTGCCACGATGAGTTGCTGAAGTATGGGTTCTTTTTTTTTCATTTTAAAATGTTGCTTGTTTAGAAAAAAAAGAGAGATGGTTTTTATCGAGTAAAAGTAATCGTTGAATTTTTTTAAACTATATATGAAATATTTACTTGCGGTAGAAACTTTCATTATGATATAATATTGCAGCGAAAATATATTAAGTACCGATTTTTACTGTTTGACATTTAAAGAGTTATGAGATTTTCAATAATTGAAGGTCCTTTGCCGATGGATGTGTAATAAAGATTGCACGCGAAAAATACTTTCAACGCATTACCACGTCAATAAAAACATTGATTTGCACCGCATGCATATATGTTTCATATTAATCAGTTCGACGTCGGATATTAAAATTTTAATGAATTTTCGCGAGTGAAAAACGCGAAACAAAATTAACAATTTTAATAATTAATCACGACCATATTCGTCTCGGTTATTCACATATATATCCCGATAAAATATGTATATTACATATATCGAGACACGCATGATTAATCACGACGATAAATCAACACAGTCATAACCCACAGCGCGAAATCGCAGTGATGGTCAATCATCATCTTAAAAAAATAGCACTGCCCCACATTTTCCCTTGGTACTACACTTCACCCACTTTACCCCCACCGAGATTGAAGCCACTAGCGCCGCAGCCAAAAGAACTGAGTCGTGTCGCGCGAAACGACGTTACACGCGACGACCACTTCGCTCGCTAATAACCGGCTAGGGGACACAAAGGACACGATATAGCGAAAAAAGCTACCGCCGGCCACTTAACGCTGGCACGGGGTAGCTTTTAGCTAACCTCTACGCGTCCCTCTTAAGAGCCCCAGCCGGGTAATCGAATTTCGGCGCGGCTAGTATCCTCATTAAGCGCGGATCAAAGCGCGCCTTTCTTCCGCCGATGCGAGTGCGCGCCCGCATTTTACTTGCTCGGTCCCCCGTGGATGGATAGATGGACGGGAGGAAGGATCTTTTTAGAGGGGCGGAGGGTTAATTAATTTTTGCAGAGAGCGCGAGTTTGGTAGAGCTTTGATGGATGTGCGACGTCTTTTGCGAGGATCAAAAGCTTGAGAGCGCATGTGGGAGGATGGACGTGATGGACGCTGGTCATAGTAGGTTAGCCGGATAATTCTAGAACAAAGCGGTACGGGTGAAGAAGAGGTTTCGCGGCTTCTAAAGCGGAACTAACTGTTTTTAAGGTGGTAATAATAATGTTCTTCTTTCGATCATTCAATTGCATTGTGAATTGGAATAGCTCGAAAACTGAAAGAAATAAGAGACACTAAAATTTCAAATTCAAGCGACCTTCCCGAGGATATCCCAAAACCGTCAATCCAGCCGAAAAAAGCCCCTCCACACCTACACAGATCACACAGTTCTTCCCTCCCCTGCAAATCACGTAAATCTCGCGGGGCTCTAAAGGAGAGCCACCCGCGAGCATTCGACTTTCGCCGCGCTCGCGGGATTATAAATATTTATGGGCCCGCTTAAAACATTCGCGCTCGCGCCCGCTTTTTGGGGAAGGGAAAAAATATTCATGGCACCGAGCGAGCCAGCCAGCTTTCCACGGATGATTTCATTGGTTACGAATCGGCCGATGGCAGCCGCGCGCACAGTGGCAGCGCGCCAGTTTCCTTTCTGTACAGCGACTTCGTAGATTCTCAAAAAGTAACTAACCTTAAAAACGAGCCATTGATATGCGAGAAAGAGTGAGAGAGAACTGGAGAGCCGACTGTTTAGATTATATAGGGACTTTCCCGGATGGCCGAGGAAGCGCGAAACGATAACCCATTCGATGCGCCCGCTTTTTTCGCTCGTTTTGGCATCACGCTCTTTAAAAGTACGTTATTCCTTGGATTATTGTAATCGCGTTCCAAAAAATCTTTCACAGGTCAAAGAAGATTAAGAAAATTTTATGATCTCTGACACTAATTAAAATACCATTTATAAATTCCTTAAAAAATCCTTTTATAAAGACTTTTGTATTCCCCGGACGAGCCCCGTAAAGTACAAACTACCTTAAATCAACTCCCTACCATAAGATCGTCGTAGAAGTAAGAGATCTCCGGCAGGGCGATGAAGTCGACCATCTTCTCTCCGCAGCCGGCGGCAGCAGCGCGAACCGATGATATTCCCTTTCGCACCAGCTGCCGCGCTACGTGTATATGAACTCTCTCTCCTTCCGCACAGATTCACACACAGCCACACACTTTTTTTTTCTATACTTTATACGCACTGTTGTTATTATTGGCTGGACACTGTGCGACGACTGCTGCTATTGGCTTGCCGGTCTGTGTTTGTTTTGTCAGCGGCGGCTGCGCGATGAGCGAAAGCGAGGATGATCTAACAGCTTATTTCGGGAATCACTCGGAGCTTTTCACCGGTTTTGGAATTTTTTCTCTATAGAGGGAACAATTTCTTTTTTTTTCTTGAGATTCTTATACACTCGATGACAAATTGATTGAATATGCGCGACACGAGCAATATCACACGCGGCTCTCAGATTAACGAACTGTATATGAGAGAGGCGCAACGGCTCACGGTCTAATATTACGTGCAGGCGAAAATACGAGCGATAAAACTGATAAATATAGAGCGATATTTTAAAGCTCCACGCGCTCGCGCGCGCGCGCTTTTATTATCACGTACTGTATATATACTCCCAGCGCAAGCGCGCTATGACAACAACAATATTTGGCCACGGGAAACAAACGACGTTTGCGCGCGCATGCGCCCCTCGCGTTAATCAGCTGTGTGTGTTGTAGGTACGTGTGTCGCCGCGGTAAGTAAGTACTTGAAAGAGTGCAGCGGAGGAAACGTATAGCGGTAATCGCGAGACTTTTGATGCTTATATTAAGTTATGATATCGCGTTCGTTATAATAAACTATAATTTTAGTAAATAAATTATTACTCTTTTTTATTGGCGTATTCTATGAGTTAATTATTAAACATTTCTTGCGTGTACTTAAAAAACAAAAATTAAAAACTCCGAAAGTTAAAGCCACCGCAAATTAAGCAACAAGCTGTTACACCATCGCCGCACCTCCTCTTTGCAACACGCAGGCACCCCTCGATTCATTCCCCCTCCACCCATCTAATCATCACTCACCACTATATACAAACTTAGCACTACAGCCCGCACTTTTCTTCAGCACTGCTCACCGAAAACTACTACTCCTCCTTTCAGTATATTACAAACGACACTCTCGTGGGCTTCATGTAATATACTTATAGGCGGCCGCGTGTGTAGCGCGCGCCGGGACTCTGGACTGATCTGGCGAGCCACGCGGCAGCCACGAAAGCTCAAGCTCGAGCGCGCGCAAGAGTGAGAGAGAGAGCACGTGGGAGGGGGCGCGAGAAAGCTCGCCGCCTATCGGAAAAAGGGAGAGCGCGCCGGAGGTGGAGCAGTGTCGACGCGGATGAGAGGAGAGAGAGAGGGGTCAGTGTGGAGCGAGAGGAGAGAGAGTTTGAAAGATTTTTCGAGTGTGCGGCTGATTCGATTTTCGATTTTTCGAGGGTTATATAGATTCGGTTGGGAGAGAAAAAAAACATTTAAGAGGTTTTGAGAAAGGTTTACTTGGTGCTTGCGTTAATTTTAAAGTATTTATTCGCAATAAAGCCTTGCAAGAAAAAGAAAATTGTTTTGGTAATATACTTGAGGAAAGAGCAATTTACGAGGTAATGTGCAGTGAATCTTTTATGAGGTGTACGCTTTTTTGTTGCTAAATTAATTTATTTTCACAAATAATTTACTTTTAATATCAGTTCTCTTAGGTTCTCTCAATTAGGTTACTAAAGTTATTATTTACAGATGTAATAAAGGCGCATCGCAAATATAATTGCTCTATTTATTCTAAGATTGATTAACATTTAATTTCACAATTATATATTTTTCCTTCCTCTCGCCGCTGACTCACTTGCGCTCTCGGCTAAGCGCAATTTCCTCGATAACCTCGACGAGGAATTTTGCGGTAAGGAAGGAGGCAAGCAGCCAAGCGATAATTAGACGGTCAAAGTAGGTAAATTTAATTAACAAACCTAAAAATATGGAATATAGAGATTAATGAATTTCGGAGCACATAGCACCGCTTTAGTCGTAGGTAACATAAGGATGATAAAACATGGAATTGCTTAAAAGTACAACAAACTGAACGTTCGTATTGACGATGAATTAGAAAGTATAAAAGTTCGCGCAAAAATTAATTTTACATTAAAAACAGAATTTTTTCTTTTTCAAACAAGTGTGCCTTATCTAACAAAACGAATTTTTCAACAACAAAAACAACGAAGGATCGATACCCGCGCGCTTAACCCAATTACTTGAACGAGGAAAATTTTTATTCTCCCGATATAAAAGCAGAAAACCCCCTCTACTAAAAATTCTGCAGAACCATCTTTAATCGCTCGGCGATTCTCTTCCTCTCTTTCTCTCTTATATACGCGCGCAATCGTCGACGGCGGCGCGGGCGAATCGTTAAAGCTTTTCATTATACGAGCGTTCGCTCGCTCGCGCTCTTTACCTTCCATCAAATCGTCCGACGACGCGGACTTGATGGTTTTCCTTTGCTCGCGTTATTATCCGCGCCGTGCGCGTGCAGAAAGAAAGAATAGGAGGTGGGGAGTAAAAAGTCGCGAGAGCGAATCCCGCGGGTCTTTATGGCGCGTTTTTTGGCCGAAGCAATTTTCGATTGTTCGTATAAATAGGAAGAAAGAGAGAGGTGAATAGATTTATTTCTCAGAAATGGCCGGTGGAGTAAAGTATGTATTGGATTGTTCAAATCATAGTTCTCAAGAACTTTAACTGCGCGAAAAGGAACAAATCTAAAGAACAATATTTCTATTCCTCGTTGACGTATTAATTTCTACCTTTATAAACACAAAATTTTACACAAACTATACCTATGCATAAAATAAAAAAAACTATGTGGAAGTATGAAATTCCACTTCAATCGGCTCACGCTATATATTCGGGCATAAATTTTTTCGCCCGCGTATACATACTCGATACACTTCTTTATCGCCCGTTCTATTTTCGCAAGACAATAGCCGGGCCCGGCAAGCCAATCACCCGGTGAAATGAATTTCGGTATCATCGGTGGCCGGATAAACAGACGAGCCCTCAGAGGGGCGATAAAAGCTCTAGTCTGTTGTCTTTATCGGAACCCGATCGCGAGCGCCCGGAGGAAACATCGCCACGAAGATAAAGTGGTGAGCGAAGGTTAGGCTGGGAGTGGAGAAATCGGCATTATAGTAACGATTAGTTTTATTTTTAAGTATAATAAATTACCGAGTAAAAGTAACATTTTACAATAAAACAGGTTGGGTATAGAAAGAAAATGTGTCCGAGCTTTAATTTTTTAACAAGCTTTATTTATGTAGAATCGAAGCGGGGGTGTTAAAAATTTCAGTGCGCGCCAGCTTTTCATTGATTATACATACGCGCGCCGACTAGCCTTGTATATTTCGGAATTAAATTAATATTTCATAGAATTAATCGAATCAATAAGCCCCGAATAATAATTCAAAATATAACATTAAATTTGCTGAATAAAGCATAAACAGGTCATTAATAATCCTTTGAAGCGCGTTTTTGTATCGATGAATAAAGAATTCAGACGGATTACTCATATACGAATGGGAAAGTTGGCACCGAGATTTAGCTTTTTGCGCGGGCGCACGCTTTTTCAACCTCTGTCATTAATAATTTTCATTTATTTCACGAAGGACATAAATTCAAGTAAATCCCCATGAGTTACTCTTTTGCATTCTTTTAAACACAATTCGCGATTAAACTGAAAAATAGATATTCGGTAATTGTCGCGCGCTCGTTTTTCGCATTTCCATAACGATTGGTATTAATAAACAACTCCAGAACTAATTGTTTCTTTACTTTGTACATATTTTTTACAAAATAATAACTCACCATAATTTATTGATTAATTAAAACGGCTCTACAAGACTGCTAAGTATTTACCGTAACTAGTAAGCTAAAAATGGATATTATCGATCGGCTTCTAAGAAACGCAATCACTTCTTAGAATTCATTATGTACCGTGCATTCATTTGATATAGAAATTCAATATTTGACTGATCTCGCAGACCTTCCATTTTGCATAAAATTTTCCGGCCACATCTACGGCCATTTAATAACGTAGCTACCCTAAAAAAACGTCGCTTGGCCGGCGCGCTGAAAATTCATCGCGCAAAATGCAAATCGATCCTCGCACCGAGAGCCGCAAAAACAAAGTCCAACCAGGGCGTGTAACATTTCTTCGCTGCTGGGCGCGAGAGAGCGTCAACAAAAGAACACCGGCGCGTTTTTCCACGTTCCTTTCTTCCGCCGGCGCTCGCGCGCGAACAAAGAAAAGGGTTAAGCGCAATGATATTCATAAGGTTTTCCGCGGCCGAGGATTCCTCATTTATATCGCTTTAGAATCTACTTTGCCGGCCTTTTGCGCGCATGTTTTATGCAGCAGAGAATTTTTTGTTCCGGGCTTTTGCTCTCGTGGGGAATCATTTCACGCACGATTGGGTGGAGCTTGATGCTGAAATTTTTCGTATTTCATAAAAATAATTATTATTTCGCCTCGTTTTAAGAATTTTTTCCTTTACCAAATGTAAATGAAATAAGAATATAGCGGATACGAATAAACGTATTTCTTTGTCATAAGCAATAGTAATAAGTCGCATTGTCAGCGAAGAAAAATACATCCAAACGCACTTCATTAAATGTTGACTTTTTTCCCCCGCCTTTGGCCGTGCAATTATAAATATAAGAAGAATTTTTAATTTACCCTTAGTGACATTATTAAAACCGGACATGGAGAAACGGCTTTTGACAGAAAATGAGAATTTTAATTTTAGTCTCCAAGTATTACTACGTAATCATAATAAAGTTATCTTCACTCTAAAAGTGACAACAATAGCGAGTCGCTAAAAATAAAAAAAGCCATTTTAACTTCCCGCTAAACGTGAACCGATTTTAGGGTCTCTTTCCTCATTTATCAAGACATCGACACCAGCTGTATTCCAATCACACACACACATATCCACATTGCAAGCGCTTGTATATATAATCGCTAATTAAACGCAAATAATACGCGCGCGCGTGCGCCTTTTTCGCCGGAGATTGAAACGTTTGTATATATTTCAGCGGGCCCCGAGCGCCGATTAAAATTGATTTAGCGGCTATGTGGCCGCCACCGACGCCCGATTTCCCGTTCATTAGTCATTGATTGAAATATTCGGGCCACCGCGACCCTTTTCCTCACGCGTGCGTGCGCAAGCTCTCGTGGCCGTATCAAAGGGTATTTTTTTTAGAGAGTAATACGGCAGTGTTTTTTTTATTTATAATTCGGCCATCATTAGTGTTTAATTTTAACGAGGATTTTTGAATAAATATTATTCTTGTTTATCACTCTTCTGAGAAATGTATAGATTATTTATCCGTATAATTTTGTCAAACCGTGAAAAACAAAACAGATTCTTTCTCAACTAATAGATGAAAGTGTAATGAAGATTTTTATACAGACGTATTCCACCGCACGAGAGCTGCCTAAAAAGCTCGTATTTTTTTTTTATTTTCGCGCGACGCAGGCACAAAACGCACGCGCGGCCATAAATCAAATAACCGTCACAAATGCGCGTTTAATTACAACAACTCTCTCTCTCTCCCTTTCTCTCTCCCCGTATCCCCCTACACCCCAGCGCGTAACCATCCAACCCCGAGCCTTTTAATTAAACGCCCGGGCAAAAAACATCGCGCACAACGGCCGAATCGACTTTTCGCGTATCCGCCTCGCAGCAAACACTAATTCACCTCGCCCCCAACAAACAACACTGCACCTATATCCTCCGAAACCCAAATCGTTATTATCACCGGCACGAGCCGCGGCTAATGCAAAAACGACGATTACCAATTTCCATCGCGCTACATAAATTACCGAGCGCGCGCGCGCAAGCGTCCGATCGATCTGGCACAAAAAAAAAAAAAAAATTGAAAAGGCCGGTGCGGGTATGGATTTTTCTGTCGGCCGGCGTGAAATACGCGGGCGCAACATCTGGCGATCCGTTAGGCCGCGCGGGAGGAGAGAGAGAGACAAGGACAGAGAAGCGAGACTAGAAGCCGCCGCCGGCGAGATAAATAAACAGGAATTAAATCTAGGAGGCTTTATCGGCGGAAAGGGCCTGGTGCGGCCGAGGATTAGGCTGTCAAGGAGGACGATGCGACCTTCTTTTTTCTGTGGTTTGACGCGTGCGGTCGGCCTGGTCGATTGGGGATAGAGGATGGGCATCACTATTTTCATCTGGTTAATGCATTTTTTTGAAGAAATTTCGTTTTTTTTTCTATATTTTCGAGATGCTAAAGTTAAAGTGACAAGTAAAGTTCAAGTACTCTATAAACAAATCGATATACTATGGCTGCGGTGATGAGTAATCTTTTCCGAATTTCATCAAGCCCAACAACAGGCAGATATAAACAATCCAATTAAACCCGGTATCGTTCTCGAGAAAACGACGCGATGATCCAGCCGGAAATCGAAACCGTCAAAAACAATATCCTCTCCCGTCGGATATCTAATTCCGCGCTGTAACGTTTGCGGCATCGTCGCTTTTAATGGCCAGAGGGAGAAGAAGATTCTGGGATCGCTTAAGTATAACGCGCGCCGGGACCGAGTTATCGATCTTTCCCTCGCAAGGAGATAAGGTTCAAATGACAGAGTACAACGATTTTCTGGTATTTTTGTGTATAACATTGTTGTGGATATATATTTCTTTTTTGCTATAAACAATAACAGTAATTAACAACACTGGTAAGACATAAACACTCGTTTTTTCCTCGAATTTTTCACAGTAGTAACACAAATAGACATGGCGGTTCACGGTTACATTATACTGTATATAATACACTGGCACAAAAACTGGGCTGGATCATTTTTAAAAAACTATTGCTGCTCTTGTTTCCTGCAGAACACTCGACAGTGGATGCACCTCACCGTTATCCCTCGCTTGGCAAGAACGCAGCTTTCATCGTAGTTCCAAGATGCCAACGATAGGCTCAGCCGGTTTCAACAAATTTCGATGAACAACTCAGCGTCGAGTAACTTCGTTAAAAAGCTGGACTATGAAGATTATTCTTCGTCATCAGGCAAGCGCTCAAGGCGGTTGCGCCAGAGGACGCTGAGACCGCCGGCCCGGTCGCTCCAGGCTCGCCGACAGTACGCGCAGATGCGGTCGAAGAACAAGACGAAGAACATGATCAAGCCGACCGTTCCGAAGATGACGTACAGGATGAAAACTTTGCCGAAGGTCTCGCCGAAAGTCATCGCGGATTGTTCGTGCTGGTTAGGCGGTTTGAGCGACACTGTATGCTTGCTGGGTTGTTGTGATAAGGGGGATTGCTTTTGTTTTGGTAGAGCGAGCGAGCGTATAATAGTGTCTATAGTACGCGCTGTACTGCTGTCAATTGTAATAATATTATTCACTGGAATGAAAATTAGGTGCGAGCAACATAGTTTGATTCTCAAGGTGTTACAGTGATTCCTATAGTGATCGAAAGATGGAGTTATGTTTGGAGACAGTATGTGTTATAAATTTAGCAAAACTCCTGTATTTTAAAGCCATTTCTATAGGCCCCGATAGTTTTCCTTTTAGTAATTTACTAATACACAATCGATTTGATATTTTCCAATTTTAATTAATCAAACAAGTTATGTTCTCGACCATACCAATTTTCCAACCGCACTTCGCCTCCTTGCCACATCGAAACAAGCGCTTCCAACCCCATTTTTCAGCCGCTTTCCACCATGCATCTTCCCCCTTTTTCCTCTTTCCCACACGTGCACAGCGCTGCACGCGAAGACGCGAGCGAGCGCGGGGATAAGGATCGTCGCCGTCGCTCGCGATGAGGGATTGCGCCCGGGACGGGATCACGCGAGTGCGTAATTAATCCGGCACCGATAAATTCACAGGGCCGAGCGACGCAGTGTGTGTGAGAGAGAGAGGCGCCTCGGGTGATCTATGGATCTTCCGGCGGGGGATTACGCCGGGGATTCGACCGGACGCCTGGCCGAGAGGCGCGCGAGCGCAGGCTTCGATGTATACAGGTGCAGCTGCTGGTGTCAAACTTTTCGTTTGTTTGTTTCTTTTTTTAGCGGGCAGGAAAAATTAAGAGGCGGGTTTCGTACCGATAAGTAAACGGCGCGTGACTTGTATTATTTTGCTGTGTCAAATTTTCTATTCAAATTATTCTTCGATAAAAAATAATGATTTTTAATCTTTTGAAATATTTATACAGCACAGTAATTAAAACGTGGTAAAAATTGGCGTTTCTACTTGAAATGTATTATTTTTTCGATAAAAATAAAACAAGATGACATAAATATCATTTTTGCTAACTATTCAGATATGTGCACTATAGTGAAAACTTACAACTCATAAGATTTTTACGTAATGCTGTGTCTTTCGATTATTACACATAACACGACAGGTATGCGGGTTTATATAATGTGAATTTCTGACAGATATCAATTTACTCATCGTTGTTTTTAAACGGAATCACGTACGAGTTTTGATAGTATTTGTGAAATTTTATTTATAAGAATTAAATACAAACAAATTATTTTTCTTACAAAGTTAATCTTACGAATATGTACAGCAAAATAACGATAATTTTCAGAACTCCCGGGATCATTAAAAAAATCACCATCTTTCCATTATACATAAGCAAACTCTATACGCCACAATCGAAAAATCCTCACATTTAATTCTCAGCATGAATGCGCTTCCGCGATCATCGCAACCTTGGCGCGCTCAGCCTCATATATAGCGCAGCGTGCGCGTTAATTTTCGCACAGCGTTGCGTACCTATATCGCGTCGCGCCGTCTCTGCTGCGTCGGCCAAAATCAATTCCGCGTAAATTTATCATCGTGTTTACGAAGGCGCACGAGCGAGCGAGAGGTAATTCACCCGACAACAATGAGGTTAGGGTAATGACGAAATTGATGGCCGCTAAAGTTCAACGGCGCGCATATTTACGAATTTACTGCGGCGGCGGCGGCGACAGTACCCGTGTGTATGCACGTGTGTGTGTGTATCGCGTAATTGAGAAGCCGGTCGGGGCCGCCCGGGCTGATTTGTTTCGTCTCTATGCGCGTGGTTGGTGGGAGTGATTTCTGAGCTGTCTTTGGGATGGGGTACATTATGAGTACGCGTGCAATCTCGGATCATTTTTATTTTTTAAATTAACGAACAATACGAAAATGTAGATAATTTATTATTTACGTCAGTATACATGAGTTTAAAAAATAATTAAGCATAATTTTTAATAAAACACACTGCATAGATTATAAAAATTGCTGGCATTTGAGAAAATAAATAAAATCTACAGAAAGAACATTATATGTATAATTAATAAGAAAATAATTATACGCGTGATGATTTGTAAAGTTTTTATAAAAAATTATACAGCTAAAATTTTGTCTACATCTCACATACACGTACCCCAAACACAAACATTGTCGTGTCCACCTCATTCGCTTTACTCATTACTCACACACACACACACGTCGCGCAATAGTATTTATCAGTACGCACACTTTCTCTCTCTCTCCGATAATACCCACAACGAACGAGCGGGGCGCATGCTTCTTGCGCGTCGAGCGTCGCGATTATACGAGCTAAGTTTAGTTCGCCGTCGCGGCGGCCAAAGGCATTATTATTGCGCGCGGGTGGAGAGGGAGTTGCGCTCGCGTATACCAGTCGAGCTTCCTATTCCGTGTTTATGAAAGCGGAGGAGGAGGAGGAGAGGGAGTTATGGCCTCAGGTGTGCGGTGTAAGGAGGAGAAAGAGGGGGAGGAAGTAGGCCGGTGGTGGACGATCGCCAGAGCTGCCACGCCTATATAGGGTCTTGTCTTTCTCTTGAAAGCACAGCGGCTATGAAATAGTTACAGATACAGTATTTTTTATAATATATAATTTATGCACTCTTTATACGTTTAATATAATATATATACGCTTATTACAACTTTTCGCGGTGACTGAACATTTTTCCCTCACATCCGATATAGGCAGCACTATATCCGAGCGTTTCTCATCTCAGCGCGAGAGCTTTAGCCTACTTCTCCCATTTAAATAAACACACACGCGCGCGCGCAGGGTCTCTTTATAAAGTCATAATTCAGGCGCAGTAACCCGCGTCCCTCGGCATAACATTTAAAACGATTTCCGCTGGCAGCGCTGCCAAGAGACGCTGCCGTTCCGTGTTTCTCTCTCACGCCCTCCGCGCGCAGGGGATGGATTAACGAAACACTGCGCGCAGCGACGAGCTTTCTTCCTCGCCGGGGTAATGGGAGCGGACGGCTTTAAGCTCACCCAGCGTGTTGTTGTTGTTGTTGCTGCTGCTGCTGCAAGCGTTGCGAGGGAGGGAGATACCAGGCCTATACTGTAACTTCGACCTTGTCTCTCTCGCGAGCGTGTACGTCAAGGGATAGGGTGAAAGGCTATGGCGGTGTAGGTGTTAAGGTTCATTCTCGACGAGGGTTTCAGGAGAATTTTCGAGGTGTACGCTCGGGCTAATGCTTTTTTACAGTTTCACGGGGATGGACTATGGTTTTATATGCTTGTAGATGCAGGAAAAGCCGATATTCATGATTTGTGAATATAGATATAATTGACCATGTTTAACACTGCGAAATAAAATTTGATTGACACGATTAAACCCGTATTTGAATACGAACAATTAAATCATTTTATTATTTTATCGAAACAAAATATTGAATCGATGAATTTATATTTTGTGTGGAATTAATTAAAACAATCAAATATGTATTCGATTCCACCAAATATGTCATTTTCGTTTCAATAAAATTATTTAATGGTTAGGCTAATTATTATGTAAATTTATTCAAGTTTCAAGAATAAGTTAAACTATTATTTTTAGGCTATTATAGTATTCAATGTTAAAAAATAGAGTTGTATTTAAATTGTTAAATCATAACACATTACTTTTATAAAATATGAAAAATACAAGTTTAATTAACTTATAGAATTATATAAACATGAATAATATAGGATTAAAAAATTATACTTATAAATTATGTAAATAGCCACTTCTGCTTTCGATCCAATAACCGTAACAAACTTGTGTGCTAATAATTAATCAATAAACTTAACAAATTCCCTTGAGAGAGCACACCTATAGAATCGGCTCGGCGAAAAGCAGAGAAAACCCTCTCCCGTACTAAAAAGCAACTGCAGCACACGCCGCAACTGAAACTTTAATCCACAAAGAGGAGAAGAGGAAACTCACCCCTGGCAAAGTCCGCTTCTCATGCAGAGCGTTCTGGGCGCTGATTGCACTGTCGCGGCTGTAGTAGGTCAGAAACGCGCAGCCTGCGGACAGAAAGATGATGTTTCTTCATTAGCCGATGTTTTATCATTTTCTCCCTCCGCTCTCTCTCTCTCGCTCGACCCTGCGTCCACATAATTCTACTTGTTCTATGTGTTTCAATTTGTTTTTATGTAGGTCGTTACGAAGGGCGAGAGCACACAACTACTTTTGAATTATTTAGCTGATCGAGCGAGCGAGGAGCGGTTAATAGTAAAATGTTACAATATTATATACATAAATGAACAGCGTACTCAATTGCACTCTATACAATACGCAAAAAGCACTCTTGAGACAAAAGTATAGAAACAATGCAGAGAACTGCGCATTCTTTCGGGGGCGCAAGACGGAAAAATCCACTCGTCTCTCGAAACGCCGGCGGTTTGAAGGCTCTTTCATTCGACGGCATTCCTCGATATTCGATTTCAGCTGTGGCCCGCGCGCGCGCTTTTAAACATACAAATCGAGAGCGCTTGCGTCTCCAATAATGGCGTCGTTATTCCCGTGTCACGCGGGGGCCGCGCTTAATTGCCGTCGTTCTGACGCGGCCAATCGCTTTCCTTCGGCTAATAGCGCGCTAGCGAGAGAAGAGAAGATGATGGCTTTTTGATTCGTCCTTTTGTCCCGGCAATTGTAGATTTTAATGGAACTGCTAAAAAAGAGGATTTGATTAACCTTCTTTTCCGACAGGCGGACGGATATTATTTTTTATTCCACCGCGCGGTAGATAGCGAATCGTTGTTTTAGCGGGATAATTAAGTTTTATTTATTTCGGTCGCGACGCGGCGAAAAGCCATTATTGATTCGGTTGGTTAGTTAAATAACTTTCGATTGAGCGCTAGCTGTAGCTTTCCAGCAGAGAGACACGAGTGTATATACTCAGCTCGTCGAAATATATTGGTAATAGCGGAGTTTTCGCAGGTCAAATAGTAATTACAGAACTTTGCAGAACTGCATTTGCAACCTGTAATTACTTACATCGAATCGGGCAGAATGACAAAAATAGCGAGTATGTAATCAAATGCTCGAAAATTAGTTCTCCGCGCGTGGCAAGCAACCATGACACAATTCTATTTCCATACATATATATACACCTCGCAGCCATCGGCCGATAAATCGACGCGCGTGCGATAAATTCCGACGAGTGAGCGGCCCTTTCTCTCTCCGGAAAAACCTATTTATTACCGTCGTTAGGAGCCGCACGTTTCATTTTCTAAGCCCCTCGGCGCGCGCGGAATTCCTCGCGAGATTGTTTTTGCTCTGCGCGCGCTTTACTTTTTTTCTTCGAGGGATTCCGCGTTCTCTGCCGCCGCGTGTACGCGATATGGCGGCGGTGCGGGCTCTCCGGCAGTGATTGTTTCGAGAGTGTTTCTTTTTGGTCCCCGGTGCTAATTTCATTTTTCGGGTAGGCAGGGTATTATGTTTTTGGGCTGGAAGCTTAAGTGTATATGTAGGTATTGGGTGGATTTGTTTAATTTAACTTTTCGATATGTGGTAAGTAGTCGATCTATGTATTTGTAAAGATAATATACGTATATTTCATTTTTAAAAACGTTTAAAACGTGTAATATTTCATTTTCCGAAATTACAAGTAATTGCGAGACATACGATTACTAAAAAGAAATTATTATTTTATCCAATAATTCATTTTCTTCTATAACGAATCCTTTTCCATAAATATAAATTTCTAGTAAAAATCACTAAAACTATATAACGAGACTTATAAGATGAAAGTGTAGATTGACTAAAAAATTAAATTACACATTAAACTCCATGAACCACACTGCACTCGTTCAAAATCAACAATAACTCCTCCATTCGCGACATTCACAGGGCCATAAAGGAAGCATCCCCGCATCCTGTCCAGACGTACACACGAATTTCGGAAAAACCTCCTCCCGCATTCGTCTCCGTTAATCATTACCCGCCGTCTTCCGGTCGGCGGCCAATGAGCCGCGAATCGCTCGCGCGCGCTAAATCATAATCTCATCCGGACTCGAATTGCGCGATCGCTATATAGAGAAACTAGCCAGCAGCAGCGGAGTCAGCGGGAATCCGATCGCGGGGAACGGGAAACAAGACCGTTGCTGCTGCTGCTGGCTTTTTGCTACGGAAGTATGCGAAAGATAGTTTGTTTCGTCGGAGCTTTTTCTTTAGCTTGGGAGAGTGAGAGAGAGAGTTGGCATTTTCGCGAGGGAAGGATAGGGAGGGCAAGATTGACTGTGCTTTTACGGAGGATAAATTCTTTTTTACAGAGGATGTAAGTAAAGTGGAAAATGAATGATGAGCCTGTGTTATGTTTAAAATAGTTATTAAAAACATAAATAACATTTTACATTATAGATTGTAATTATTTTATTGATAACAACAAAACTTCATCTCTGATAGCCAACTGCCAACAAGTACAATTTTTATTTTTTCTCTTACATTTTCACACGCATAAAAATTATTAGAATACAAATCTATATAGGTATTATTTTTCGTACCATTATTTTAATAACCATATCCTTTACACTTAACCCCATCCATTACCATAACATTCCCCCACACCCATCACATACTCTTCCAGCCTATATATAGTATCTCCTTCGCAGCATCGACGCACATCCATCACCGTCCACTCCACTTCCGCCGAATAATAATTCCATAATGCACTCTCCCGCGCGTTCCCACTCGTACGCGCGCGCGAAAAATTGCGCACCTGCCGCTCGTTCGCGCGAAATTGCATTGTTCGAGAGCAAGAGAGAGAGATTAAAACGTCCGAATATCGCGCCATCACGCGCCGGCTAAGTGCGCGTGGGGTATAGGATCGATAATATACGCGCGAGCTACATGGACCGCGGGAGAGAGAGAGGAAGAGTGTCTGACGTGAAATAAGGAGGGAGTGTTGCACGTGCTCGAGGGTTGAAATATGGATTTGATTAAAATATTGCGAGCGGAGCCGATGGTCCGCTAGAGATGTTATGCTTGAAGGAAAAGTGACGCGAATTAATAAATTAAAAAATACTGCCAAACGCAGATGTTTATGATAATGTATTTTTTCATTTGCAAAGTTTGGTTATCTATATTTAGTTATACTTTTGTTCTTGTAAAAATTATTTTCCTATAATTTTGGCATATATGCAAAATTTTTTTTTCTCTACATTTCGAAAAATTTTTTACGCCGCTCACCAAGCCTGCACCTCTGCAATCTCTCGTTGAGAAAAAGTCGCAAGCGCATCGCGCGTATCGCTTTCCTCGCCGCACGTGTCTCATTCGTCATAATTAATGCACCTGGGCGCGTGCGCCGCCGCTTGCCTCGGCTAAGCGAGCGGCGCATTAAAGAAACGCCGTCTATCTAATCGGTTGACGCGTCGCTCGCTCGCGGCTAACGAGTTTTATCGCCGCGCAGGACTCGCGCATTCGTGAGAAATGAACTTAAACTTATGTAAAGTGCTTGATAACGAGAGAGACGTTCGTTTATGCGCTCGCAAGTCGGGGGGAAAGGGAAAAGAGAGTAGTAGAGTGCATTAATCACGCGCGAGTACTTCGCTACTCGGCCGCGCCGCGCTTTTCAGTTGGTTCATAGGGAGGAGGAGGTGGGTAAATAAATAATCGCTATCTGCGTGTCGCGCAAAATTGAAAAGGGGGCTATTAATTTCGCCCGAGTGCAAAAGGGACACTTTTTGAGCGCGATCTTTTTGAAGCACTGGGTCAGTCCGCAGAGTCCCGGTACTTACGGAAAACTTGCGGTGACCTGGGATTGAGGAGATTATATTTTAATTACGTTTAGGTGACCTTTTCTATATCAACTCGGCGCAGTTTTTAATGTATTTTATCCATCCTCTAAAATCAAATAAGTGAAAATTCACTTCATATAAGTGAATATTCACTTATTCGAATTTAGAGAACGTGCATGACTTTTTTTAATGATCAGCGCGTGACATGAGATACGCAAAACTGAGTGACGATTGAAACGTTATATACTTCAAAATAATGAAATAATCGTTATTCTTCTAATGAAAGAAAATTAAACCACGTGAATAAGCTTATATATACTCTCTGTTTCCTAAAACATTCTACTCCCAAACGCCGAGATGAATCTACAATTCATCACCTTCTCACAAATCATAGAAATCAATTGAATCAAATTATTGAGATTTATCGTCTCCACGGGGTAAACAATAAATAACCCAAAAAATAACAACAACTCGAGACAATTCCAATTTATCCCAATCCCCTTCTACCCACTTCCGATCCTAATCAAGCAGTCCATCTTGCCGGGCTCGCCTAATTCGCAATCCCATTAAGCCCTCCGAAAATAAACCTCCTCCTCCTGCAGCTCACCACGCGAAAGAAAGTCTAATAAGGTCGAGACGCCGGACAGAGCTTCGCTCGGTTGGCTCGCGCGTGTCTGGCTATCGCCGGTCAGAATCTCGCCGTTATCGCTCTTTCGCGAGCGCCTCGTTTCGCCTCGGCGGCGGCGGCAGCCGCTTATCTCCTCTTACTTTCGCGCGCACGTTCGCGCGGAATTTATAATATTCGCGGCGGGCCGACCACGCGCGCGACACGTAGCTATCTGCGAGCGGACAATCGGCGGATGCGCGGATTTAAGGAGCGCGTGACTAAGACCCGTGACACCTGAGTGTAAGTCGAGATTGTGAATTCGAAGCTACTGTCGTGGTGCCGGCTCAGAGTGTGATGTCTTTTGCTATTTATTTTGAGTATTGAACTGCTAAAGTTAACGAGTGTCTTATGATGAGCCTTAATTTGATGTTGATTATAGTCATGATGAATCGCCATTTTTATTAATATTCTCCAACAAAATTAGTGTTTACACGTATAAAGTCACATTACGCAGTTTTTCTTTTATATATTTAAAAGAAAATAAAAGTATTCCGCATCCCAAGTGCGTCTTACACATGAAATGAAACTATACGTAAAAAGTATAAAGCATATTAGATATGAAAGTATGGAAACTCTAGACTTGTATTTTTACCCGAGACAATAAAAAAAAGTCTAGAAACATCTTGGTGTCACCTCAAAAATACAAAGTCATATAACATATAAATTTTAATAAAATATTCAATTCAAGCGTGATTCCGGGTCGGCCTCGGCGTCGGCAACCAGTCCTCCTTAACGAAATCGCTGCCCTTCTCGGCGATCATAACCGTCGTCGCATAGGTATCAGCCCTGGGCAGCGTGGGCATTATCGAGGCATCAATCACCCTCAGGCCCCCAACCCCACGAACCATGAGCCTCGAATCAACGACAGCTTCAGGGTCGCTCGCGGGGCCCATTTTGCAGGTACCCCCAATATGGAAGGCCGAGCGCAGAGTGCGACGCACGAGACACTCGTAGTAGGCGTCGCTCTGGAAGGGTACGTGAGTGCAGCCGGGCTCTGGTACCCAGGAGTAGAAAAATCCATTGTTACGAAGAGTTTTCGAGTTAGTGATATTCTGCATGGCTCGGATGCCTTTGATGATGGTCGGTAAGTCGCGCGGGTCGCTGAGGTAACTCGGGTAAATCAGCGGCTGGCTTCCGACGTCCGTCACGTTCAGCTTCAAGTATCCCCGGCTTCTAGAAGACAGCAGCGTCAGGCTTACCTTAGCCTGGTTGTAGTACGCGCTCGGGACGAATTTCACGTCATGCGAGCGCTCGCTTATGAATCCCGTGAAACCAAACTGCATGGTCGGCAAGCCAGGCTCGCTACTCGGATCCTGATAGTACGCGATAGCATCTGTCATGCCGATAGCTGCTAGCGGACCCTCGTGCTTGTTCAGCCACTGTACCAGGTCGTTGCGCATGCGGGGTACATTGCTCAATGTAGTGGCATGCATGTCCAGGTCGAAGGTGAACGGGTAAATGATTGGATGATCACGTAGGTTGTATCCTACTGGGAGGTCTTGTATAACAGGGATGTTCGCCTCACGTAGGTGTTGGGCGGGACCAATGCCTGAGAGCATCAGGAGCTTGGCCGACTCTATAGGACCAGCTGAGACGAGGACTTCTTTTAAGGCGTAGACTGGCAGAAATATAATGCGGTCAGTTCAAGGAAATGCCGACAAAATTTATGAAAAAATATCGTATGCTGGGATCACGGATTTGGTTCAAACTTGAGATAATTTTTTTCTAATACAAAAATATAGAAAAAATCGCAGTAACATAATTAGCTTATCCATCAAAAAATTCGACTTATAAGCGGATTCAATATAATTATGTAATAACATTACAAAAAAGGCATTATTTCGAACATTAATGTGTCCTAAAGTTCAAACGAAATCTGTATTTAACCCTTTGACAGACGACACTTAATTCCCCTCAACAGCATCCTCACCTGTCATCAACTTTCCCATTTTATTCACAGCTCTAACCGCCAATGCCTTCCCTTGCACCTTATCCACCAGCACCTTGACAACTTTCGTCCTCGTCAAAATAATTAGATTCTGCCTCTCGCCCCGTATCGGTCTGATAAAGGCGCTGTTGGCACTCTGGTGGGAGCCGTGTACGGCATTGAACTGCAGCCTTGTTGTGCCACGTTGCGTACCCGAATTGTAGTCCGTCGTCTCCGAGTAGCCGAGCTCCTGCCAGGCTGCGCGGATCACTGCTGTGTTCTTGTCCTGGAATGGGTAGCGCTCGACCGTCATGTAGCCGCCGGTCGAATGGCTCGTAGGGCTTTTCCTGTATACCTGATTGAAATACATGGTTCTATATACTGGCAAAGTTTTAAATTACAACGAGAAAAATATTAACGGTTATTTCTCAAGAAATCACAGTGTTTTTCTATTTCTTCAACATTTCGATCAATATTATTCCTTAATTACTTTTCATTACAGTCTAAGAAAAACGCTGCTTCATGGTTCCCACTCACTTCGGGATCACGCGCATCCTCGGACTTTTTGAAATAGGGCAACACATCGTCCCAGCCCCATCCAGGATTGCCAAATCTCGCCCAGTCGTCGAAGTCGCGCTTGTTACCGCGCGAGTACTCCATGGTGTTGATGGTACTGCTGCCGCCCATGACCTTCCCACGGCTCCAGTGGTACGTGGCATTCCCGTGGCCCATAAATTCCGGCTGCGTGCGGTAAGCGTAGTCGATGTTGCTCAGCCGCAGGATGCGCCCCAGTGCGGGCACCGACGCCACCGCTGGTTCCTCGTCGCCGGCCTCGAGAAGGAGGATCTAGAGTTGTCGGATAGATGAGAGTTGTGAGGTTTTTTGTTACAGTACGGAGTGCACAAATTTAATGTTTCCACTGTAAACAAAATTTTTTTACTTCATTTTTCTTCTTTTAGCTCAATTAAATTCATCTGGAAAGTGCTTGTTTGTTGAAAATTTCTTTTTACAATTTTTACATTATGCTAAAATAGTACTATTTGTTAGTTTTACCATTTAGAAAGTTTATAGTAACTACATACTTGTTTGGTTCGGAAAAACCTCTTACATTTTTCATCTCACTTAACAATATTGGCATACCTTCCAATTTCCCACTTCACTCAGACGATTGGCCAGCATGCAACCAGCAGCACCGGCGCCGACAACGATAAAGTCATACTCATTTTCTCCATCGTACTGATTCCCAAAACTCTTGTCGAACGAGTAGCCCATCAGCTGGACTATCAGACGGAGAAACGCCAGTACTTGCGGATTGCAGGACTTGTAGCCCGGATCCTGGGTGCAAGTCGCCACGTAGTCGGCTGGTACCCACATGGTTGAGTAAATCACTGACTTGGAATTGCTTATTATACCGAGCTCATGGGCATGGACATGGGCGCTTTGTGCTGACTCTTCGATGACAATAAATGTACGAATTTGAAACGAGCACATTGCCACGAATTGTACGGAGGAGATATCTGAAGTTTTGCTGTAACCGCACGTACACGATTTAATATGAGTGTGATGATTGTTATTGTAAACAAGAGCTAAAAATATTCTCGTTCATGCGGTTATTAATCGAGTTGATGGCATTTTTATACTATCTGCCATTACCAAGAAGAAAAATATTGTTATGTATATACAGTGAATTAGGTCAATTGAAATTGATAATTTAATTTTATTGAATATTGGCCTATATGTAATGCTTAGTAAACATTGCTGGTTTCATTAACATCGATCAGTCGGCAGTATAGTTTAGTTTATTTGGTAAATAGTTATTAGTTTAGTTGTGTAAACGCTCATTGTTACACGCATAGTTTGTTTACCTAAAATAATAATATGCTATTATTATGTATGCAATTTAGGGACTTGCGGTCTAAGGAAAAGAAAGACAGTCTTTTTTTCAAATTGTTTTAATTTTTTTATTTTAAAAAGTTAATTTTATATGCGCATTTAAGTTACATCGTTTAATTGTTTCTTAGAATAGCATTAAAGTAACAACTTTAACTGTTAAAAAATTTCATTTTAATAAAATTTACCAATTTTCTAATAAAAAATTGTAAAACATATATTGCTTCTTTTGTTCCTTGCCATTACGTGATTAATTAAAACAAGCTATCGAAAAAATTTTAGCAGATAATTGTTTAAGGAATTATATGAAAGACAGTAAACTAAGTTTTTAGTATTTATTATCTTAACAAATAATTTACAATACACAAGATTGAAAAACAGTAAAAAATGTTGATGCATAACAATCTAATCCTCTTTAAAAAAACTTATTTATAATCCTCAACTTCACTGATTTCTCGTATTAACATCTCTATTAGCCATAGACCTCAAAAGATGCTGGAATGAATAGTTCATTCATCTTATTCCAGACATTGACCTCTCTCCACTTCTGCTTCCTCCATTGGATCCGCCACTCAATCCTGACGATGAGCTCTTCCCACTATTGCTTCCTCCACTCGATCCACCTCTCGGCCCTAACGCCGGTCTCACTGCAATCTTGATTCTTCCAGTCAATCCTCCCCTGGATCCTGAAGCTGGCCTCTGTTCACGCCCCTGGTTGCTGGTAGGCTTTTGCATAGCTTGGACACCCAACCAGTCCTCCTTAATCATATCGCTGCCTTTCTCGGCGATCATCAACGTGGGTGCGTACGTGTTGCCACGTATAAGGGTGGGCATGACGGATGCGTCGATAACACGCAGCCGTGTCATTCCATGGACTCGGAGGCGTGCGTCGACGACTGCATCCGGGTCGGTCTTCGGCCCCATCTTGCAAGTGCCGGAGGGGTGGTAAGCTGTGGTGACGTGGCGATGTGCAAGGCAGGTGAAATACGCGGTGCTTTCGAAGGGCAGGTGTTCGCAGCCTTCGGCTAGGAATGAAAAGTTGGAGGTAATTGTATGATTTGGTAACAAGCGTGAGAAGAAGATTGAAACCGATAGAATTAACCGTTATGAATTAGAAATCTTCTCTTGGTTTAAATCTTCCTGAATAATGAAATCTAAATATCATTTAGATATTAATCTAAATGTATTGATATGTTAAATCATCTTACCTGGATCCTTTAAGTGAATGAATCCACTCTCTCTAAATTGCTTCGTATCTATGATCTTCCTAGCCATGTGCACGCCCTCGACAAGCACATTTACATCATCCGGATGTGATAGATAATTGGGATATATAAGGGGATCACCTAGTGGGTTCAATAGATCCAACTTGATCACACCTCTACTCTTCGGATTAAGCAAGGTCGTGCTCAGCCTCACTTCATTATAGTACGACATGGGGACGAAGTGGAATTTCCATTTGTCTGGCTTCTCGGCGATGAATCCTGTGAAGCCAAAATGGATATCGGGCACGTCACGGTTCTTCTCGTTGGACGTCTGGAAGTACGTAACAGTGTCCATGAGGCCAAGGGACGAGAGCGGACCTTCGTGACTGCTCAGCCAGTATATCAGATCGTTCTGCATATCATCGATGGTGCTGAAAGTCGAGACGTTTTGATGCATGAGGAAACGAATTGGATAGACCATGGGATGGTCTTGAAGATTGGCACCCACTGCGAGATTCATGACGACTGGGATGTCGGCCTCGTGTAGGTGAGGAGCTGGACCGATACCAGAGAGCATTAGAAGCTTAGGGGATTCTATGGATCCACCTGCCACTATAACCTCTTTGATAGCAAAAGCTCTCTGCAATATAAGAACATAATCGTTATCATAACCTCAATCCCTCTTAAAACCAAACATTCTACTAAGCCAAATATTCACCTGTAATCTCTTTGCTTTATAATTGATAAACTCTACTCCGTGAGCTTGCTTAGTCATCTGATCGATGAGGATTCTCGTGACCCGGGCATTGGTCATGATGGTCAGATTTGGCCTCTTGCCTCGAATCGGTCGAACGAACGCACCGTTGGCACTTTGATGGGCTCCGTGAATCGTATTAAACTGAAGCTTCGAGGTACCGATCTGCGTCTTACCAGCATTGTAATCGATCTCCTTGAATCCCAGTTCCTTCCAGGCGTTTAGAATGGTTCTGGCATTCTCATCGAAGTGCGGGAAGCGCTCGACGGTCATGGGTCCTCCATAACCGTGGCTACCTGGATTCTTCAATTCAAGCTACGCAACAATAAAATCTACAATCATCCTTCCTCTGTCAAAATCCTAACATTACTTACCTCCTTAATTCGGCAATCCTCGCTCTTCTTAAAGTAATGCAGTACGTCATCCCAGCCCCATCCGGGATTACCCTGTCTCGCCCATTCATTGTAGTCTAGCCTATTACCGCGCACGTACCACATGGTGTTGATAGTACTGCTGCCGCCCATGACCTTGCCGCGCGGCCAGTAGTCAGTCCGGTCCTCCATAGTATCAGCTATCGGCTCAGGCTGCGTCTGATAGGCGTAGTCGATGCTGCTGTGTTTGAGGAGGCGACACATGGCCGGAATGTTAGCGATTACCGGCTCCTCATCGCCAGCCTCCATTAGTAGAACCTGCCATCCATTAAGTTAAATTAGACACGCTATATAACATGAATATATATTTCATTACTTACCTTCCAATGACTGATTTCGCTCAAGCGACGAGCTAGAACACTACCAGCGGCTCCGCCGCCCACGATGATGAAATCAAAATATTCCATTTCGTCATCGTTCGATCTTTCGTCCGCCTTGTGACCGATTTTTCTATTGTCACTAAAATTATCGTCCATTGAGTGTCCAAGAAATTGTACTAGCAACGCCAAGTAGGCCAGAACGTCCGGATGGCAGGTCACCATCGTCGGATGCTGGGAACATAGCGTTGTATGATTCGCCGGGGTCCAGGTCATCTTTTCGCGTTTCTGTCGCTCTCAGAGCAACTCCTTAACGAGAAACTCAGCAGTGAATAAACGCAAATTCTGCTGCTCCACGCCACTAAAATAAGCTCGACCGGTGGCAGGAAAGCTACACATGCACGTTATCCCTCACGTACAGCCAATGCTTATCGAGCGTTGTGGCAAAATTATTCGAGCTCGAGAGCAACGGGCTTACGCAACTGGTCCAGTTTTTCGACGAATTGATGATAAATGGTATCCTCATTATTATATAATGCAGAGTTAAAAATTTGCGCTGGACACGTATAAATAAAAATTGCATTGAGATGAGTCATAAATAAAAAATGCATTAAGATAAGTCATGAAAAGAGCGACCCGAAATTACGATCGTAAAAGCATTACCTGGGAACCTTACATAGAGTGCGTAAAAAATATAGAAAACGAATATAAAACGGACAATTGCTGAGTGGCAACTGGAAAGTGAGAAGATTTTAGTGTTGATCAGAGAGACGCACTTGGACGTAACATTGTGCGATACTATTAGTTGATGAGTTGAAAATATTAATCACACTTTAAAAATTGTTCAGTTGTAAAAAATAAGAGAAATTATAGAGTTCAACATAATTCTAGAATAATTCAAGTATTGAAATATAATTATTTTCAATACCTTATGTCAATAAAAGCTTATCACTTTTGAATATACATTTTTTTTCATTGGACCTACTGAAATGCCAAATCAGTACGGTTTTTAACTGAAGTGAGTTATTCTTGAAGCATGCAAGTATGTGTTTAATTCTTTCGTAGTAAACAAGAGATAATGACATATTACGTACTTTAAATTTAAAGATATTAAATAATGCTTAAACTTGAAGAATAATATTATTAAATCGGAACCTCGAAACAAGAAAACAGTTGAAATTCAAGCTTAACGAAAACGTTCATTAAATTTTAAATATTGACATGCGACATACGCAAACATATACATAGAATATTTCATGCAAATTGAAATTTGTATCGTGTTCCAAGGGATGTACCGAAAAAATTTTCTTTTCATCTATAGGCATTTCCATAAATCATCCTCCAACAAACATTCCGAAATAATAAAAAGCGCCCATCAATTTCCCGCGCACGCAACCTCCCCAACCCATCCCTCGTGCCCGCGGAAATCGAATCTCCTCGCAAGATCCCTTCCTCCCTCATCCTCCCTCGTATACACACACATACTCCCACACACATATATATATATATAGAGAGAGAGAGAGAGCCGCACGTATATACGCAAACAGCGAGCTCAGTTAACGTCCTCTCGAGCGGCGGCCGACGGGGCGGGCAGTTTTATTCGCGAGGGGCAATGCGACGGCTAATATACCAGTCACTGGACAGCGTCCAAGTCATAAGCTGGATTTTATGACGCGCGATCGATACAACGAGATTCGTCTCTCTATTTTCCTCTCTCTCTCTCTGTTTCTCCCTCGTCCGTCGCTCATTTCGAGCGCGAGCACGCGGTTCGTTGCCCCTCATTCACGAATAGACGACTGTGTGCGTGTGGGTGTGGATTTTGAAGTTGCCAAGGGAAAGTGTGCGTGCGGGGAAGTGTGGCTGACTTGCACGTGTGAATGGATGGATGGAAGCGAGCAAGAGAGAGAGAGAGAGAGAGTAGCGCGAATTGTAAAGGCGAGTGTAAGTGAGTTTACAGAGTACCTCGCGGAGCTTTGAAGCTGGACTTATATTTATTTAATTAGAAAGGCATGCTTCTGGTACATCGACTGCTCGACGTAAAGTTTTCAATAGTCGCGCGTGTCCTACTTATACTATTATAACTAAAATTATTACTTTATTAAAAAGGAAATATACGATCATATAAGTAAATAATAAAACAATTATACTTATCGCTGATTACATATATTTCGAATCATTTGTAACAGTCATTTTCAATAGTCGCTTGTTTATAGTGTCGGGTATCCGGCCCGGAAGTTGATTACACAGATCGATACACCTGCACATGACTGAATTTGACCTATAATTTGAGTTGCAATGTATAGAATTTTAGAAAATTGCAAGATGTGACACGATATCTGTAATTCAGCTGACTAGACTTTTTTTTATACATAGTCCGATACACGACCATCGTTAATTAAAATTTTGTTTTTAAGCAGCGTAACATAATGAAATCTGACCTTAAATACGAAAAAATCTTAATAACTCGTCACTATAGCCACTCATTCAACTCATTTACAAAACCCAGCCAACAGCGGCTCCCCAAAAATCCCTCCCCCACCCTTTCTCATCTCCCTAGAGATACTGCTCTCTCGCAAGCACCTTCTCCTTCTCCTCCAGACCTACACCTATACAGGGCTGGCGGTACACCCGGGGGAGATTCTCTCCTCTTTCTCTCTCTCCCTCCTAATGAATCGGGACGGAATTTGCATCTCTCTCTCCCACGGCCCCAGCGGCGAAAATTGAAACGGCCGCGATGGACGCGCCGCGAAATGACTTTTATAATGGGAAGCTCGGGTGAGGAGACGAGCATCGAAGGAGTAGGAGGAGAGGATAAGTCTAATTGGGTTCGTTTGGATGAGGCGTACGCGTGCGGAGGGCAGAGGAGGGCTTGTATCTGAATTTAATTACGCTGCCGTCAGGTTAATATATATGCATTGGTATGTGTGCGACTTTATTCAACTCTAAATCTAATTACACGCGTGTTTGAATGCGTCAAAATTAAGGCGATCTTACACCTATAGGCCTTTCTGGCCAAAATTACCTAAAAAAATGATAAAAAATATTATTATAATAAAATAATTCAAATATATTATAAAT